>OZ023269.1:75079524-75119524 GCA_964006375.1 Tillus elongatus | reverse complement strand
CTACTGGACCAGAACCCACACAATTCAAAAATTGACAATATGATTCGCTTCGTTTCTTGACATTGTCGTAAGCCATATCCTTGATTGGGCTCTAAAACGCTCCAACAGAACACATTCTCTCAGTTCTTGGGGTATTAAGTTATACAACTTTTGTCCTATATAAATATGACTCTGCTGACCAACTCCTTTCCTACACCTATCCTTCCTGCACTGATTTATATGTCTGATATCATGTTGATGGTCTGGAAAGGTCAAACTCCTTAGTGTTTGTAACGCTCCACTAATGTCGCCTGCAAGTGCAGTTTTCTACAGTCTAGAACGCCAGATTCTCTAAACAGATCATCATTTTGGTGGATTAAATATTTTCGCTATATTATCATAAGTATCAATTTTTGTACCACATCTGATCTTTTATATATGTTATCCCTCACTCCTCCCCAACCAATTATTTCATAAGATAACTGGGTCTGTACTACTGCATAATATAGGACCTTCATTTCTCTAATGTTCAAATACTCTCTCAGAAATTTAAACTTGTAGAGTGGAAATCTAACCCTTGTTGTTGTTGATCCACTTGTTTTCCCCACCTGAGGTGTCTATCTACTATAATGCCCAAATACCGCATACTTTTCGCCTAATTTATTATAATAACTTTTTGGCCTTTTAATCATCAGCGGGTCATTGTCAGGTAATGTATTACTGTACGTTGAAAATGGCAGAAATTTCGTCTTCCCCTGATTAACTGTCAAGAAGTTTACATTAAACTAATTAACAAGCAAGGTAAACTCACTTTGAGCTCTCTGTTTGACTCTACCTCAAGTTCGAGCACTCCAGAATATTGCTGTATCATCTGCATAGCTCATGATTTCACCCTTTTTTTTTGTTCCCTCAGGGCTCGTCCGCAGCCTTGCCGCCCCGATAGCACCGCAACCCTTGGTTGATTGTGCATACCCTTAGTCTTACTCCACCCATTCCAAAATCACTGTGCCTTGAACTAGTCTGCACAGTGATTGGTAGGGTGAAGTTTTATATTGATCTGTCTCCGGTCTAGACTGACCGTAGATGAGTTGTCTTTTGCGGTCCAGAGCTATACACTCACACAAGGGTGCATCATAAAGACAATAAATCGTTTGATCACGGTCACAGATTGAACAAAGTAGGTCCCAGAACACTACCCTGTGGAACTCTGTAGTTGACCTCCCGATCGTCACTATATACCCCTCTTACCTGAATCCATTGTTTCCTTTCAGACAACTAGCTTTCTATTAGCCTCAGTGTGATCCCTCTTACTCTGTAAGCCGTCAACTTTTTCAGGAGAATACGATGGTTAACAGTGTCGGAGGCTTTGGCCAGGTTGATGAAGTCGCAGAGAGATGATCTGTTTGCATCCAAGGCCTTCTAGATGTTTGCAGTCACACAATCGATGGCATTGCTAGTTGACTTAGTGTCGTGAAAGCCATACTGCTTTTCAGATATGACCCCGTGTTTTATCATAGAATGCGATGAGTCTACTCTTAAGCGCCACTTCTACGATCTTGGCCACTGTGGTAACCAAAGTAATCGGTCTATAATTAACCATATCTAATATGTCGCCTGATTTAAAGAATGGTTTTACAATTTCTAATTTTAGGTGTACGGGAACTTTGACAGTCTCAATAATTTTATTTAAGAGGTGGATCAGCGGTCTTACCACAAATGCAGAATTTTCTTTCAATATTTCAGCTGTTATTCCATTATGCCCAGGTGTCTTTGGTGGCTTCAGTTTTTTATAATTCTTTGAACTTCTTCCTCTGTTGCTGGTCTCATGTATATGGAACCCTTAACACGAGTAATGTTAGAAACACAATTATCTGTATTTGCCACAATTTTACTAGCAAGATTTTAGCCCATTGAAGAGTAATAGGCATTAATTAAAATTACTAGCTATATCAAAGTTTGTGCTGACCACAGTTCCATTCTCTGTTCTAATTTGGATTACTGTTTTAGAACCTTTATTGCGAACTTTATTGCACAGGTTGTTAACACACCTATAAAGCTGACTGCTATCGCAGCCACTTGCCTCCACCTGCTTTCGAAAGTGACCTTAGCCTTTTTGACCAAGAAATTCAACTTGTTACAGTACAATGTATACTGACCTATGAACCCGGTGTCATCTGGATATCTGATACACCTCTTGTACATCTCGTTCTTGCGCTGTATTGATATTATGAGACCACCCGTAATCCAGTCCTTGTCCCCACGTCTTCTCCCATCCACACTATGTTTTGTCGTACACTCACCAAAGTTTCCTTCTATCTTTTCGGAGAATTCTCTAGCCATGTCATTAACATTGGCGAGCCGATAAAATCCACCCCAGTTTTCTTGCTACATCAATGCCTTCAACTTTTTGTAATCAACAAAATATTCGATAACGAGCCGTTGTTTTTGCAAGCTCCTTAATTTTTTCAACTTAGTATTTAATATAATAGGAAAATGGTCCGTAATATCACATTCAAAAATTAGTGAGATTTACCCGGCTCGCAGATTTTGACAAATATGTGATCGATACACGACTTACTCTCTTTCTCGATTCGTGTGAAGTTGTTTATGTAGGAAAAATCCAGTTGCACTCATGATATTCAAGTATTTGTCTACGCAGTCTGTGGACAAATACTTGAATGTCACAAATCTATGATAATTTTAAGAAAAAAAGTTTATAGGAACATCCGTCCGTTTTTGCTTTCTGTCTGAGATACAGTGATTAAAAAAATGTTTTTTTTTAATTATTTTTTTGCATAACTCAGAACAGCCATTGAATGTTTTTATGAAACATGGTATTTTTGTAAAAAAAATCTCTTGAAAATTTTACGCAACTTTAAATTAGTTATTGGATAATGTTTTCTTATTTCATAAAATAAAAAAAATTCCTAAAATGTACAAAAAATAGTCGTTTTTAATTTCTTTTCCTAAAAACGCTTAAAGTTACACAAGAATTTCAAGAGATCTTTTTTCACAAGAATAAGTAGCAATGTGAAAATGACTTTCATTTTTAGAAAAAGCAACTGCTTATCATACTTTTACTAGTTAAATTTAAAAATTCCTTTTCCCCTTCAAAGACGTGCCTTCGCACCACCCCCCCCCCCCCCCCAACACCAATTTTCGTGAAAATATTCAATGACTGTTCTGAGTTATACAAAAGAAAAAGAAACAAATGATTTTTTGATCACTCTGTATCTCAGACAGAAAGCGAAAACTGACCTATATTCATATGAACTTTTTTTCTTAAAATCATCCATAGATTCACTGCCTTCAATATTGACATCTTATTGTGAAACAGCCTGTATATATTATATTTTCTATAGAATGTTGTACTTATTTACGATTATAAAACATCTTAGTCAATGACCAATATTTAATCTAAAAATAATTGCATGAATGTCTATATATTTATCTATATCCTAAACATCCACCTGTTCTTAGCTTCATATATAATTTATTATGCTAAAACATGCAAAGTATTATTTGAAATTGTGCATGGTTGAGACAGAACCAAAATTGACCGAAATATTAATTCCGCTCTTATTACTGAGAATAAAGAAACTCTCTTCACCTTTTGAAACCAGACTCTGTTATTACATCCCTTTTGCCAAGCAACCATCGATGCAAAAATTATAAAAGATCTCACTACAAAATCATTCAGTCTTAGGTAAAACGCGATCTGTAGTGCATTCTATGTAGTATTTCAGTTGTGCAGTTTAAGTTTCATGCATCATCAGAAAAAAAAATCGGGACGAATCAAGTGCGTTCTGGTAGCGAATTTTCATTAAATGCTTCAAATTTGCATAACTCAATTTTCTATAAACCTAGAAAGTTGATTTCTGGAATGTAGTAAGGTATTTATGAGGGCAATATTCCAACCAAATTTCATAAAAATAACTTTGTTATTTTTTTCGGAAAAATAATTTTTTTTAAGAAAAACTGTGTTACGTGTAAAATTCACCTTAAGCATATTAACATCATTAATTACACGTAGCAGGCAAAATAAACAAAAACACCCCATATAATTATTCGGTTTCATATTGTTATTGGTTTAGGGACAGCTGTGAACGAACATCTTTAATTTGTTATCTACATTCATTCAGTTTCAATTTCTAGAAGTCGAGATTTACCACCGAAACAGTCGACAACGGCAGAGTACACTGTCTTGTGAAGGCATGGTTGCCAGCACGTCATTAATTTATTGTCTGTCTAACTTTAGCTGGTTGGAAATTACTGAATTATGTGTTAATGTAGTGAGATAAATTCTTGCATGCAGAACTGTGGTTACAACGGTCTCTATAAGCTGTGGAAGAAGTTTATTATCGAGATTAATATTGGAAGTTAGGTGTGTTACATATGTCGAGGTCTTGCGGTCGAAGCCCGAATTTCCCCATTCGTGTAAATGTCGCAACTCTGCGGTATTAAGTTATTCGTTGCCAGAGTTTGATATTTTTGATGGAAGAACGGGACACCATTTCTTGTCGTCTTTTTTTTGTTGACCGATAGCGAATCAGCAAGATTAGCTATGACCTGGGAGAGAAAACATTTTTGAGAAAAAAGGTTGGTTTTGAAAACGGTGGAAGAAGCAATTTTAATTTGAGTGTGTGGCAAGATTTCAGCTAGAAAAAAGAAACAGGCAAGTGGGCCATTCATCCTAGTTTGGAGATTAATTTCTAGGCTGTAAAACGATTATAGTATTCTGGAGGTTTGGGAAGTTGAAGCGAATTAGTCGCATAGTACTTGAATACTATAATATTCCCGTGGTGGAGAGTAAATGTCACATACGTAAAGCCGAAAAAGCAAGTGGCTTTGTGGCTTGTTTTCAATCAGAACCGGCTTGTCTAACTGTGGTCAACAAAACACCTTGACATAACATAGAAACCCTCAGGATTTGGAGGTAATACCCAACTCGTAGTTTTTTTTATGTGTAACTAAGGCGTGTTTTCTCTTTCTATTTGTTACAGGGTTTTGGTTTTAGCTTTTGGTTTTAGCTTTTGGTTTTAGCTTTTGGTTTTAGCTTTTGGTTTTAGCCTTTGGTTTTAGCTTTAGTTTCAGTTTTTGTCTTGCTTTAATTGATTTTATAGTGCCTAATCGACAAGCAATAGGCCTACATATTGTCTTAAACTAACGAGTGGTCAATGGGAGAATAAGAATATTGGTATGGTACCATTTTATGGCGCAAATTCAATTATAAGCCATTCCCAGCAACATCAGATTGCCGAGGACATTTCGTTGTTGAGTAGAGGAAGTACAGGTGGCCGGAAGGTACCGACACAGTGGACAGTAGATATTTTGTTAGCGAAAAATCGACCAGAGAAGGTTCACTGGAGATCAGACCTTACAGGTAGTAGTCTTTAAGTTGTATTGTTAATAAAGAACTCAATTTGTTTGTTTGGACTTTTAAATCCAGTATTAAGCTGTGACTTTACTTATGGTGGTCAAGTTTTGGAATTCAAAGATAAAGTTTTAACGATAACACAATAGGTTAAGATACCCAGCTTTTTATTTGAACCCTACACGTTAGCTGATGATTTATATTCACATTATCATTAATATAATTGCTTTGAGTTTGATAAAGTATTATCATTATTTAGGCTACCATTTGATACACCTTTTCATATTTTAACATCTTTGTAAGCTGATCGTGATCACGAAAGGACACAAATTTCCATTTGATTTAGCTTAGTTACTTTTATTGTTGCGTTTGAATTACTTGACTTGTTATTGCTTACCATACGAACGTTAGTAGCTTAAAGCTATTTGTTTAGCAGTAAATTATTGAGATATAGCAAGTGAGTCATTTTGCGGACTCTGTTATTCATTTAACATACATGCTAGCAATTTATAGGTTATATATGTGTATATATAATACTGTTTTTGATCTGTCTGACCACTTGTAGGCATCATCTGGATTTTATAATAAACTAGAATTTTATTTTATATATATATTTGTGTGTCGTTTGTTCTGCACTCACCTCTCACTCCCGTATTAGTAACGTTAGGTGCTGTTTAGTGTTTGTCAGCTTCTACGTAAGCCTTTAAGATATTCCAACTGTAAGATTTCGTTCCCACATTTGTACATTCCGACGTATAAGCCTGCGATTTTAGGTGCAGCTGCCAGGGAGGTCCAAGGAGTTCTTGGTTGTGTTGGATTCTTGGTAAGCTGGATTTCGTAATTAACATCTCTTATAAATATCCGGAACTAGGTGTAAAACAATCAAGTGGCGCCCTCATAGAGTAACACCTTATAAAGAACCCTGCCCATCTTCACTGTATAAAAGCTAGGGGCCACCTAGATTTCCGGTAACGTTGACCTTTCTATCGATCGTCGTATGTAGGTTGTTTGACTCTCAAACGTGGTAAAGGTTTTTAGGAACAGGGATTCCTAGGATCGATTTAAAGAGATAGTGGGCGGTCACATATTTGGCGCCCAACGTGGGGCTCGATTCAGCTCAAAAAGGGCTTATTTTTTGGGTTTTTAGAGATTTTGGAAGCCGTAGTATTGGACTTGAACTTTTGTGTAGTTGTGAGAGTAGGGCTTTGGGGAGTAAAGTCGTTTGGTTTTGGCGTATTGATCTTGCCGATGTACGGTGTTGTTAGCTTTCTCAACTAATCGGGTGTGAGAGTGCAGACTGCATTTATTTTTTTTTATTTTTTTTTACTGTATTGTTAGGTAGTTATCTTGATTCCAGTGTGGGTTTATTTTTTTTCCAATCATGGCTCGTCGTATGGATGTATATAGACTGGACAAAGAAGAGCTCGTATATGAATTAACGGTACGTGGCATAGCTACTGGCACGGTGGAAGATATGCGCGGTCGTTTAACCTTAGCGCGCCAAATGGAAAAGTCTGGCGATAGTCTACATTATCCTAAGTATCCATTTACGTTTGAGGAAGATCTTGGTGTTGTGCAGGGAAAACTGGAAGGCGTGTTGGCTGTCTTAGAAGAATTTCAAGGAGATAGCAAGGACAAGCAGTTTCTAAAATTGCAGACAAAGTTGGCTCACATATTGGGAAGGATAGATAATATGGAATCTGCGGATGAAGAAAAGAAGAAGACTCGAGGTGAATTACTTGCTCGTACGTTATCGATGATTGACCAGCTCAACACCAAAGCGTCAAAAGTCGGGAGTGAAACACAACCTACTCCTTTAGGTTTGCAAGTAATGGAAGCATCTTTAGGGAATCAGTTGAAGTTCGAAACCCCTCAGTCGTGTTCTTCACCCATGATGTCTGCTGCGCAGTCGCTTAACGCGTCGTTGATTAAGCCGGTGCTCCCTCACAAGTGGAACTTGAGGTTTGGTGGAGACAGAAGAGGACTGTCTGTGACTGCTTTCTTCGAACGTGTCGAGGAAATGAGAAAGGCCAGAAATGTCAGTAAGGAGATCCTATTGGAGTCAGGAATAGATTTATTCGAGGGTAGAGCATATGAATTTTATCAGGATGCTAGGAGTGAAGTGTCCCAGTGGGATGAACTTGTAGGAAGATTCAAGGAAGAATATCAACCCGTTTTTTATAGCGAGAAGCTTCTGGATGAGATAAAGAAGAGAAAACAAGGAGCAGATGAGACCATAGGAACTTATTTGGCTATTATGTCGAAATACTTTCAAAGATTGCAATGTCAAGTCTCGGAGGAAACGAGGTTGAGTCTCCTAATGCGCAACTTAGCACCGATGTATCGTAGCCAACTGGGTGCTATGGAAATAAACTCAATCGCCCAGCTGCGTACTTTGTGCAAGAGGATAGAACAACGATCCCAGGCTGGTGAGTTTGCACATCCGCCAAAAAAAGAGCAGATTTTGGAGCCTGATTTGGCATACGTGGGTTTGGAAGAGAAGACCGAGAGACTGCAAGTATCGTCTAACCAGGGTGGGCGTAGCCAGACGAGGCATAGTCCCGTCGTCTGTTTCAACTGTAGGAAGCCAGGCCACATAGCAGCAGGTTGTACCGAGAGAAATAGACTCATCTGCCACAAGTGCAATAGGGAAGGCCACATTGCTCGTAATTGTCCCAGAGGTTTTTCGGGAAACGGAGTGCAGCGCTCTTAGAGAGTCGAGCTGATAGTGCTGCCGTTAAGTACTCGACTACTGTCAAACCTGTTTTAGATTTCATCATTGACCATGCACAGAACGATGAAAGGCCTCACCTTAGAGTGGACATATTAGGGATTACCTTGCTTGGACTCCTAGATTCCGGGGCGTCGAGAACAATTTTAGGTGGACCAGGTTGGGACCGTATCGCGAAGTTGCGAATACCCCTGGACGAATCGAAGAAGACATCATGCACAGTCGCTAATGGAGAGAAATGTGAAAGTATTGGTACGTGTGAATTACCAATGAAGGTTCGTGAGCGTCTAAAGTTTATAGAGGTGATGGTTGTCCCTGAACTACCACATGTTTTGATTTTGGGAGCAGACTTTTGGATAAGGATGGGGATTGTTCCTGATCTGAGGCATAACGAGTGGCAATTTTCTAACTGTCCTGAAGTAAGCACAGTAGATATAGCTGATCAGTCAGTCTTGGAAGTTGGACAGAAGAAGCAGTTGGAGGAGTTAATCAACAAGAAGAAGACTTTGCTCGGAAATAGTTTGGGTTGTACAAATATGACGGAACATGTGATCAAGACTAATGCACCACCGATTAAGCAGAGATACTATAGGGTATCCCCAGTGCTTCAGAAATACATCGATGAAGAATTAGAAGATATGTTGAAGAACGATGTCATAGAACCTAGCAGTAGTCCGTGGGCGTCGCCAATAGTTCTTGTAAAGAAGAAGGATGGTTGTTATAGGTTCTGTGTCGACTACAGGAAGCTTAATGCAGTGACCGAACGTGATGGCTATCCATTGCCAATGGTTACAGACACGTTAGACAAGCTTCGAGATGCGAAGTATCTTTCTAGTTTGGATCTGAAGAGTGCATTTTTCCAAGTCCCTGTTGCCGAGTCTTCAAGACCGTATACTGCGTTTACCGTCCCCAATAGAGGACTATTTCAGTTTAAAAGGATGCCATTTGGCCTGCATAATTCTCCTGCAACATGGCAGCGTTTGATCGATCGTGTGTTAGGATCGGACCTGGAACCTTACGTGTTTGTATATTTAGACGATGTAGTGATCACGACTCCAAGTTTTGAAAAGCACCTCGAAGTGTTAGAGGAAGTGTTTGAACGCCTGAGAAGAGCCAATCTAACCGTCAATTGGGAGAAAAGTCAGTTTTGTAAGCCCGAGATGAAGTACTTGGGTTACGTGGTGGATAGAGAAGGGTTAAGAGTGGACCCTGATAAGGTCAGAGCAATGATCGAGCTACCTACTCCGACCAATGTGAGGGAAGTGAGACGTGTACTAGGTATGCTGTCCTGGTATAGAAGATTTTGTCCTGATTTTTCTACTGTGGTCGCACCAATCACAGGGTTGCTGAAGAAAAGTACTAAGTTTTGTTGGACTCCTGAGTGTGATAGATCTTTCAGGAAGATTAAGGAGTTGTTGATATCTGCACCTGTTCTGGGTTGTCCAGATTATTCTTTACCGTTTGTTGTACACACAGATGCGTCGGGCTATGGTATTGGTGCGATGTTATCTCAGACGCATCCAGATGGTGATCGTGTGATTTGTTACTTGAGTCGTTCTCTGTCACGCCAAGAACGTAATTATTCCACGACAGAACGAGAGTGTTTAGCGGTTCTGTGGGGAATAGAAAAACTGCGTCCTTACATCGAGGGAGTAAAGTTTACTGTCATCACCGATCATTATAGCTTGAAATGGTTACATAGCCTCAAGGATCCATCAGGAAGACTTGCAAGATGGGCTGTACGCTTGCAGCAGTATGATTTTGAGATTGTTCATAGGAAAGGCAAAGACCACGTAGTACCGGATGTACTGAGCAGATCTGTACCAGTGTTAGACGTCCTGAACAGTGTGGAGACAGAGACGAAGACTACAGACAAGTGGTATTTGAAGATGATAGAGCGGGTACAAACTACACCTCTGAAGTTTGGGAATTGGAGATTGTCAGGTGACAAGTTGTATAAGTACGTGAGGCAAGATTATCCAGCACTTACGCCTAAGCAAGATGTTTGGAAGATTGTCGTTCCTAAAGACCAGCGACGAAGACTCTTGTCAGAAGCTCACGATCCAGCTACATCGGGTCATATGGGAGTCTATAAAACCTACTCAAGGTTAACTGATAGATATTATTGGCCGAAGATGCGACAGAACGTTGCGAACTATGTCCGCAAGTGTACCATATGTGCTGCGCACAAGGTGGATCAACGAGGTCCCAAGGACATGATGGTGTCGCATGCTAAACCGTCGAGACCGTGGGAGATGATATCAGTGGATTTAGTGGGTCCTTTACCACGTTCATCGAAAGCCAATAGTTTTATCCTGGTTGTCACAGATTATTTGAGCAAGTTTGTGTTAACCTTCGCTTTGAGGAAGTCCATCACCGACACGATTATTAGAAGTCTGGAAGAAGGTGTATTTCTGTTATTTGGCGTACCGAAGATGATAATGTGTGATAATGGTCCCCAATTTAAAAGTTCAGCTTTCAAAAGGTTTGCCGAGAAATACCAGTGCAATTTGAAGTTTAGCGCGAATTACCATCCGCGCGCAAACCCTACCGAGCGAACTAATCGTACAATCAAGACCATGTTGGCAATGTATGTGAATGATAACCACAAGAAGTGGGATGCTGGGCTACAACAGGTGACTTGTGCTGTGAGAACATCTCGACATGAGACGACTAGATTGTCACCGTATTATGTCAATTTTGGGCGATGTATGGCATTGTCAGGAGCGGACTACCAGAATCAGATTGATTTGGACGGCGAGGATGAAGATGTGTTGGTTGACAAGAGCAGGAACATCGTGTTCAAGGAGGTGTACAGGGACGTGAAACAGAGACTGGAGAAGGCTACTAAGAAGGCTGTGGCGAGGTATAACATGCGCAGACGTTATGAAGAGTATGAGGTGGATCAACCTGCGATGAGGAGGAATTACGTGTTGTCAGATGCAACGAAGAACTTTGCTAGTAAGTTAGCTCCAAGATACATAGGACCGTTTTATGTTAGTAAGAAGGTGTCTCCATGGACGTATGAACTTAGAGACAAAGCTGGCCAGAATAGTGGAGTTTGGCACGTGAAGGATCTGAAGCTTGTTCCTTCTGATTAGGCTTAACCTTACGGTTAATCCTCTTGAAGTAAGGGGGGGATTGTTACGTGTAAAATTCACCTTAAGCATATTAACATCATTAATTACACGTAGCAGGCAAAATAAACAAAAACACCCCATATAATTATTCGGTTTCATATTGTTATTGGTTTAGGGACAGCTGTGAACGAACATCTTTAATTTGTTATCTACATTCATTCAGTTTCAATTTCTAGAAGTCGAGATTTACCACCGAAACAGTCGACAACGGCAGAGTACACTGTCTTGTGAAGGCATGGTTGCCAGCACGTCATTAATTTATTGTCTGTCTAACTTTAGCTGGTTGGAAATTACTGAATTATGTGTTAATGTAGTGAGATAAATTCTTGCATGCAGAACTGTGGTTACAACGGTCTCTATAAGCTGTGGAAGAAGTTTATTATCGAGATTAATATTGGAAGTTAGGTGTGTTACATATGTCGAGGTCTTGCGGTCGAAGCCCGAATTTCCCCATTCGTGTAAATGTCGCAACTCTGCGGTATTAAGTTATTCGTTGCCAGAGTTTGATATTTTTGATGGAAGAACGGGACACCATTTCTTGTCGTCTTTTTTTTGTTGACCGATAGCGAATCAGCAAGATTAGCTATGACCTGGGAGAGAAAACATTTTTGAGAAAAAAGGTTGGTTTTGAAAACGGTGGAAGAAGCAATTTTAATTTGAGTGTGTGGCAAGATTTCAGCTAGAAAAAAGAAACAGGCAAGTGGGCCATTCATCCTAGTTTGGAGATTAATTTCTAGGCTGTAAAACGATTATAGTATTCTGGAGGTTTGGGAAGTTGAAGCGAATTAGTCGCATAGTACTTGAATACTATAATATTCCCGTGGTGGAGAGTAAATGTCACATACGTAAAGCCGAAAAAGCAAGTGGCTTTGTGGCTTGTTTTCAATCAGAACCGGCTTGTCTAACTGTGGTCAACAAAACACCTTGACATAACATAGAAACCCTCAGGATTTGGAGGTAATACCCAACTCGTAGTTTTTTTTATGTGTAACTAAGGCGTGTTTTCTCTTTCTATTTGTTACAGGGTTTTGGTTTTAGCTTTTGGTTTTAGCTTTTGGTTTTAGCTTTTGGTTTTAGCTTTTGGTTTTAGCCTTTGGTTTTAGCTTTAGTTTCAGTTTTTGTCTTGCTTTAATTGATTTTATAGTGCCTAATCGACAAGCAATAGGCCTACATATTGTCTTAAACTAACGAGTGGTCAATGGGAGAATAAGAATATTGGTATGGTACCATTTTATGGCGCAAATTCAATTATAAGCCATTCCCAGCAACATCAGATTGCCGAGGACATTTCGTTGTTGAGTAGAGGAAGTACAGGTGGCCGGAAGGTACCGACACAGTGGACAGTAGATATTTTGTTAGCGAAAAATCGACCAGAGAAGGTTCACTGGAGATCAGACCTTACAGGTAGTAGTCTTTAAGTTGTATTGTTAATAAAGAACTCAATTTGTTTGTTTGGACTTTTAAATCCAGTATTAAGCTGTGACTTTACTTATGGTGGTCAAGTTTTGGAATTCAAAGATAAAGTTTTAACGATAACACAATAGGTTAAGATACCCAGCTTTTTATTTGAACCCTACACGTTAGCTGATGATTTATATTCACATTATCATTAATATAATTGCTTTGAGTTTGATAAAGTATTATCATTATTTAGGCTACCATTTGATACACCTTTTCATATTTTAACATCTTTGTAAGCTGATCGTGATCACGAAAGGACACAAATTTCCATTTGATTTAGCTTAGTTACTTTTATTGTTGCGTTTGAATTACTTGACTTGTTATTGCTTACCATACGAACGTTAGTAGCTTAAAGCTATTTGTTTAGCAGTAAATTATTGAGATATAGCAAGTGAGTCATTTTGCGGACTCTGTTATTCATTTAACATACATGCTAGCAATTTATAGGTTATATATGTGTATATATAATACTGTTTTTGATCTGTCTGACCACTTGTAGGCATCATCTGGATTTTATAATAAACTAGAATTTTATTTTATATATATATTTGTGTGTCGTTTGTTCTGCACTCACCTCTCACTCCCGTATTAGTAACGTTAGGTGCTGTTTAGTGTTTGTCAGCTTCTACGTAAGCCTTTAAGATATTCCAACTGTAAGATTTCGTTCCCACATTTGTACATTCCGACGTATAAGCCTGCGATTTTAGGTGCAGCTGCCAGGGAGGTCCAAGGAGTTCTTGGTTGTGTTGGATTCTTGGTAAGCTGGATTTCGTAATTAACATCTCTTATAAATATCCGGAACTAGGTGTAAAACAATCAAGTGGCGCCCTCATAGAGTAACACCTTATAAAGAACCCTGCCCATCTTCACTGTATAAAAGCTAGGGGCCACCTAGATTTCCGGTAACGTTGACCTTTCTATCGATCGTCGTATGTAGGTTGTTTGACTCTCAAACGTGGTAAAGGTTTTTAGGAACAGGGATTCCTAGGATCGATTTAAAGAGATAGTGGGCGGTCACAACTGGTCCGATAGGGCTGGCTAACGAACTCATCCAACCCATTAATAAAAGAAAGATTTGATGAAAGATATCAAACAACAAATATTTATTTAAAATATAGAAAATTGATTCACTAATTGATAAAGCTGTTTGCAGTGTTGCTCATTTTCCTGATATTAGACTTTAAAATTTCTGATGGCTGTAATTAAACAATTTCATATTAAATTCTACTTTTACCAATTAGCAACGATTAACACAAAGAAGTGCATGCATGGTTAAAAAAAATATTGAAAAGGTGTTAAAAGGTAGCGATAATTTAGCGTGGAAAGAAGGACCCTGTAGTACCAAACAGCTTTCAACAGAATTTAAAGGTTATATTAAAATTTTAAGTTGTTTCTATGAGTCGCCTCATTAAAAGGTTTTACATATTTTTTTGTTATTCTCATATCCACGTGCATAAATTACATTAAAATTTAAAGTATTCTTTTTTAAAGAATAATAATTTAAAAAATAATTTCATAACATATTTTTTACTGTGTTTTCATCAGAATTGTCACCAAGCTAGATACTTTATGATTATGTATTTATATTACAGTTACTCATTTTTTAAATTATTGAAGTTGTCTTAAATCCACAGCAAATGTGACATCAAGGTCTCCCCCTCTCTTCAATACTTTTGGAAGTGGGAAATATCATTATTAGTCTCAGTTCTTACATTTTTAATCTACATTGAATAACCACAACAGTGGTCCGTCAGCTAACCAAGCAATTTTTGAAAAAGTGACCATGAAAAATAATTTTTACAATGAACGAAAAACATCCAAATGAAGATGTGTATGCTGTGCACTAGCTTATGAATTTAATTTTCAACATTTGGTACTAATTAGAGGTTTAAAAGGTGATTCTGTGTTTCTAAATGAATCTGAATGGAATGAGTTCCTGAAGCTTCGAGGCATAATGACTAACTATTTGTATACCAGTGCTGACACATTCCAGCCACTGAGGCCTTCATTTACAATAAATGTTGAATGGTTTAGATATATAAAAATCATAAAAGTGAAAGGTAAATGGGGAAATGCAGCTTTTTTGGGTATGGAAACTGTTAGTAAACTGTTTGAACTGACACTCTTAATTAAGTATAAAATAGACAAGAATTTTCCAAGTATTTGAATACCCTGATTGACAGTGTCAATTCTATTATTGATGTTGGCCAGTTTATTTTAAATGAAGTGTCTACAACAGCCAATTCGGGGAATGTCAGTTCAGTTATATATAAAAATAGATAAACTGGCATATCAATACCCAAATTTAAAATCATTCAACAGATCCAATTCGTTTTCCTTTTACAATCAACAGTAAATATGAAGAAGCGCATTACTTTTAATGCGCCACGTAATCAAATAAAGTATATGGTAGTTTAGAATTTAGTGCAGCGTCAAGCAAGAATTGGTGAATGGGAGCAATATGCAAGCAACCGTGATCGATTTATTCGTCGAATAAACAGAACTGCTGACACCATGCACTATATTTTTGATAAAATTCATATGTAAAACGTTTCTTAAATTTTATGTAAATGATGGTTTTTTTTAACTTTGATTTTTGTATATTAATTTTGTTTTTTGGGAGGTATTTTTATATTATTGTTTATATAAAATTATTGTATTGTGTAAAAAACTAATAAACGTGTGTTTAAATAAAATGTTTTGTTATTAATATATACCAACTATAATATTCTGTTATATAAAAAAAAACTCTATTAATCAGCGTTCTCACGGTATGGTTGTTATTGTCGCAGACGTTTGTAGTAATCTTGCATAAAATATTGTGTTTCATTCTCCTTCTATGTACAATAATTACTGTAAGTTTTAGTTAGTTAAAATCTAGGATCTCTACTGTAAAGAGTAAAGTTCTTTGTTATTAGATATTGATTTGTTTAAAAAAGGTTATATCAGTAATCGATAATATTAGTGGCGCAGTCGGTAGTATAGCTAATCGAATATATTGATAATATTTAATTCGTTTTTACGATTAATTAGCTATCAAACTTTCTAACACACTTGGTGGATTGAGTAGCTCAGTGAAGTGTTAGAGACTCAGTAACAAGTGTTCCAGTGCATCGAGCAACAAACGAACCAGTTCTGAGAAGATGCTCCTGTGTGTACTGAAGAAATATCAGGACCTATGGCAGTATTGATTATTTTACTGTAAGTACCTTTGTCTTATATGGAGCCTAATTCTCATTATACCTCTGATAGTTGGGATTCTGATTCTAGCTCATTAGCTATAGGAAAAAATCAAAGTAAAATAATTACAAATTCTAATAAATCACAAATAACCAATCAAGTAAATATAATTAAAATGACAGTAAACCAAAATGAAACTCCTGCTCTAAGGTCAGAGTATCTTAACATGTTACCTGAATTTAGCGGAGAAACAAAACTATTACCGCGATTTATAAATATCGCACAAAAATTAGTTAATAAATTTTATAATTTATAAAATGTTGAGGGCTTTCAAAATGAATATTTGATGTCTAGCATTTTGTCAAAAATCAAGGGAGAAACTGCTATAAATATTTCCTCTGTGCTGTCGAAAATTGGGCAGATTTAAAAAGTGCTCTGTTATGCACATACGCTGATAAAAGAGACTGTTATAGTTTAAATATTGAAATGACTGAATGCAAACGGGCACACAATGGAACGCCGTTAATTTACAAACTGCATATTTAACTACACATTGTACTGAAACCGAGGCAAATATCTTAGTAGGTTATTTCCATAAATTTGCACTCCACATATTATTACGTGGTTTAAAAGAACTGATTGGATCTCTTATGACGACTAAAAATCCTTAAGATTTAAATATGTTAACCAATGATTTTCAATTAGAAATTAACAAGGCTGAAAAACCAAATATACGTCACAAATTTAGATATCAAAATAATCAAAATACTAATTACAAACCAATAATGCAAAATTCGCCACCTCAATTAACAAATTATCCTCATAACTCTCAAGCTCCTTTTAACAAAAGGCAACATTTTACTAACATACCAAATTTCCCTAGAGGAAACCAATTTCCAAATCAAAATTCAAATGTTTTTATGGGTAACGAAAACAGGAATTATTTTAAACCTACACCAAGGAGTATTTTGACAAGAAATACCTTCCAAAATCACAATTATAGGCAAAATCAGCCAAGCGCAAACATACAAGAGCTACACAATATCGAAGAACCTGACACAGCAGGGCCTTCAATCGAGTTTCCAGAAGAAAATGATTTTTTAGGAAACAGTGCCTCGGAAAACCAAATTTCTCAATAATGAATTTAACAGATAACGCCAGCGAACTGCCTTACGTCATCTTGCTGGAAAATAATTGAAGGGTACTCGGGGAGCATGTGGTCATTTATAAAAACAAAAATTGCAAATGCATTCTACTCCAGGTCAATTAAAAATTACCCTTTCCAGGTGTCCACGGTACATGGAACATCTGTAGAAAAATTAGTGTCTTGCTCAAAAATGTTTGCACAAAAAACAGGCACGTCACTAAAATTCTACTTATTTGATTTTCATAATAATTTTGATTGCCTCCTAGGCTTAGACAATTTAAAAGTATTGAACGCTTCGATGGATTTTAAAACTAATAAGCTAATATTCCCAAATGGAAAAGTAAATATTTATTAGCATAAAATAGGAAACAATGCTCGTTGTATAGTATTACAACCGAGATCCAAACAGGTAATAAAAATAGATATAAAAAATGTTAAGGAAGGCGAAGTGATTATTCTATATACAAAAATTAAAAATTTAGAAATATCACAATGTTTAACTAAGGCAATTTGTACTATTCTTAACATATCGGAAGATGCGGTGACTTTAAAATTAAATGAACTAATATCTGTAGAAATGTTCGATGAATACGAGCAGACACACAGTTCTAATTTAAACGCGTATAATGTAGACAATTATAAGTTTGATTTATAAAAAATTCGCACTAATCACATGAATGCCGAGGAAAAACGCGAAATCTTGAAGTTAATAAAAGAACACGAACATATTTTTCATCATGAAAATAAACCCCTAACTTTTACTAATGAAGTAAAACATAGAATTCGAACAAAAGATGAAATACCCGTTTACACAAAGTCATAACGTTATCCAGAAGTGCATAGACAAGAAGTGCAAAAGCAAATAAAAAAAATGTTAGAGCAAAAAATAATAACACCATCATTATCTCCGTGGTCCTCTCCTATCTGGGTTGTTCTCAAAAAACAAGATGCCTCAGGTGAGCGTAAATGGCATATAGTCATTGTCTATAGAAAGCTTAACGAAAAACCTATCGGTGACAAATATCCGTTGCCGAATATTATTGAATTATTAGATAAATTAGGTAGATACCAATACTTTTTCATATTGGATCTGGCATCTGGATTTCATCAGATCGAAATGTTCGAAGATGACATCCCAAAAACCGCCTTTACTGTCCAGAATGGTCATTATGTATTCCTCAGAATGCTGATGGGCTTGAAATGTAGTCCAAGCACCTTCCAGCGCGTACTCGATAATATTTTATGTGGAATACACAACGAAAAATGTCTAGTTTATCTGGACGACATTGTATTTTTAGCACTAATTTACAAAAACATATATCTCGGTTACGAGACACGTTCGCGTGGGTGAGCAAAGTAAATTTTAAAATACAATTAGACAAGTCCGAATTCCTAAAAAAGGAGGTAGCATATCTCGGAAATGTTGTGACGCCATCTGGCTTAAAGCCCAATCCAGACAAAATTAAAGCGGTTAAAAATTTCCCTATACCAAAAAATACGAAACAATTTAAAGGTTTCTTGGGACTTCTGGGATATTACAGAAGATTCATTAAAGACTTTGCTAAGGTTACAAAACCGCTTACTAAATGTTTAAAGAAAGACGCGATTATAGATATAAAGGATCCTGATTATCTAAATTATTTCAACATGTGTAAGGAATTACTAATTAACAAACCGATTCTTCAATACCCCGATTTCACAAAGCCTTTTGTACTTACTACAGACGCCAGTAATTTTGCTATTGGTGCTGTATTGTCTCAAGGAAAAATTTGTGTCGATTTACCTTGCGCTTACTCGTCAAGAACTTTAAATACCTCCGAGACAAACTACTCAACGATTAAGAAAGAATTATTGGCAATTGTGTGGGCTGTAAAATATTTTCGTCCATACCTTATGGCAGAAAATTAGAAATAGTAACAGACCATAAGCCACTTCAATGGCTGTTCTCCTTGAAAGAACCAAATTCTAAATTGCTTAGATGGCACCTTAAGCTTGAAGAGTATGAATACGAAATTACTTATAAGAAAGGAACATTAAATAAAAATGCGGACGCCTTATCCAATATAGAATTAAATATTTTAGATGACAATAATGCACAAGATTCAAGTGCCATATTTAAATATATGGAAAATTTTAATAAGGAAATTCAGGCTAAAAATACTGAGAATCAAGAAACGCAATCTTTAATTGTAGAAGTCGAAGATATAGATAATAATGTCGACGATGACATAACTATTCATTCAAATCACGAAAATCCTGTAATTGGAGTACCAGTAGTCGAGTGTCCAGTTAATTTTGGTACAAATCAAATCATTATTTCAGAAATAAACTATTCACCATCAGTACCGGTAATTGTAAAATTATTCAAAGATAAGCAAAGAGTGTTAGTACAATTTTCAAAGAATAATGCTGAGAAAGAAATTATTAAATTTTTAAAAGATTATATAGTGCCAAAAGTAAAATATTACTTATATTTTGAAGATCCATTGTATGGGAAGTTTAGTGCTGTTCTTCAGAAGTATTTTACGAATTCAGAAATTAATATGATTAAGTGTACACAAAAATGGATCGATATAGTAAACGAAGAGGAAATTGTAAATACGATTCAAAATTACCACAAAAGCAAGACAAATCACAGAGGCATTGATGAAACTGAAAATCGAATTAAAAATAAATACTATTGGCCTAATCAAAGGAAGTCTATTCAAACCTATATTAATAAATGCGAAATTTGTCAGATAACAAAATATAACTGACGACCATTAAATCTAAAATTCAGTGTCACGCCCACTGCAATGAGACCTTTTCAAATATTACATATTGATTGCATATCACTCGAAAATGTAAAATTTTTAACTATAATTGATCCTTTCTCAAAATATGCACAAGCTTACAAATTAAATTTTGCACAAGCTATAGTAAATAATTTAATAAAGTACTTTACCCACCACTGTATACCAGAACAAATTATACTGGACAATGCAGGTGAATTTAAGAGCTTTGTACTTAGAGAATTCTTTGAGCTCCATAAAGTAAGATTACATTTTATTAGCTCACAGCATCCAGAATCAAATGGACTAATTGAACGCTTTCATTCTACTCTAATTGAGCATATGCGCCTTTTTAATAACCAAAATGAATATAAAAAAGATAGCATAGAAATAAAAGTAAATTACGCATTGTTAGCCTACAATAATACAATACACTCTGTAACAAATCTTAAACCCTATGAAATAAAAACTGGTCATTTGGGAATAGATTCCCCTTTTAATTTAGAAATAGATAAACAAATTATTGATAACTATATAGAAAACCACAAAGGGAAGATAAAACTTCTCTATGAAAATTTAAATAAGAAAATACTTGAGAAAAAACAAACAGTAATTGAAAAGTGTAACGTGAGTAGGGACGAACTACCCAAAATTCCGGAACCAGTATTTGTTAAAAATAAACAAAAGCAATCGAAAACCAAAAATAAATTTAAAAAGGAAAAATTAGCTACAGTAAATACCGATTTAAAAACTGCAAAAATTAATCCTAAGCATCACAATACTCATGAAAACAATTCATTTATCAAATATCAAAAGGCCGAGAAAACAAACTTATAAGTTTAAAAGTCTTCCAGGTCCCTCTCACTCGGACAAGGAGCAGAAATAAGAGACATCAGCCATAAACCTGGCTTATTGCCAATCAATTTAGGTCCCGCAAAGCTGCAATGGACAGAACACACGTTGTACATTTTTATGATTTAAAACCTTTATACGAGTATAATAATTTAAACACCCAGTATAGAAATATTAGAATTAGCGTAAATAATAGTGTTTATAATCTAGAATTAGAAAACTATGAAAAAATAGTTCAATATAGCCATAGTAATATTAACGATAAGATAAAAAATATGTTTACTCATTCTAGTAATATTATAAATAAGAGAGGTCTTGTCAAATACGTGACCAGCAACTTAAACGCAACAGACGGCAAAAGAATTGATGATATCTTATTACATTTACGTACAAACCAGCTGCGATTACAAGAACAGTTAAACATGCAGTATAGCGTTAGTCATAACATTATACAAAATTCAATAGTACAGTTCGAGATATTAAGCATAATCAGGTTTTATTAAAATCAAGAATACTCCAGTTAAATGAAATAATTAAAGGTGTGGCTACGCATCAAAATATTCTTTTTGCTAAAGACTTGTATAATCAATTAATCATGCTGTACAACATTATATTTAATTTACTACAAGATATTGAAAATTCTCTCACTTTTTGCAAACTCAATACTATTCATCCTAGCGTAATGAAACCTCATGATTTATTTTTAGAATTACAAAAGATATCCTCATTTTATAACAAAAAATTTCCTTATGAATTAAAATACGAAAATATATTAAATTTTGAAGCCATTATGAAAATTACTTGTAAATTAGAAGGTGCTATAATACACTATTTTCTTTCTGTACCTATTGACTATGAGGAAATATTTGAACTTCACTGTTTACTTCCGATTCCAACAAAATACGAATCAGAATTCGTAACAATAATTCCTGATGTTAAATATTTATTGAAATCAATTAAAAATCCCAATAATAAAATTGTAAAGGCTCTCAGTGACATATGTACCGAAGGTGAAATATTTCACTGCTCGAACAAAATACAAACTAACCATAGGGCCTTATGCGAAGAACAAGTGCTCACCACAGGAAACATTTCTCAATGTCAGTTCATCAAACTGGACATAAAAAGCAACAACATAGAAAGCATTCCTGAAATAAACCAATATTTGGCAGTATTTCCCACAGAAGAAACTCTAGAAATTAATTGCCAAAAGGAAACACACCAGAAAACCTAAGGGAATCTACTTGTTGAAGGAAAACGGTTGCAAGATATTCTTCAGACAACAAGAATTAGCGTTTCTGGAGAAAACATTTGGAAAACCGTTATTGTTCAAGGAGTTGTCACTAAAATTAAGAGAAGATAATATACCCATACTTAAGATCGACTTGAAGACACTCAACCTAAAAGACATTTCGGCACATCCCATCATACCAATTTCAAGAGAGTTGAACCCAAATTATTACACCCCTAGTTTATGGACAATGGTGTTTTACATTGTGTTTTTTATTTTGATTATCTATTTTTTCGTGAAGTGGTTTCAGACTCACAAAAATTAACAGATATCAGCTGATGAACCAGGAATTCAACCTGCACCCGGCAGGTCTACAACTCAACTTCCAGGAGGAGCTTCATTTTAAGGATAGGGGAGCTATATCACCAACTATAATATTCTGTTATATAAAAACTGTATTAATCAGCGATCTCATGGTATGGTTGTTATTGTCGCAGACATTTGTAGCAATCTTGCATAAAATATTATGTTTCATTCTCCTTCTATGTACAATAATTACTGTAAGTTTTAGTTACTTAGAATCTAGGATCTTTACTGTTAACATGTAAAGAATAAAGTTCTCTGTTATTAGATATTGATTTGTTTACAAAAGGTATTATCAGTAATCGATAATATTAGTTATATATATATATTACGGTGAGCAGCAAAATTATGGAATACATTCATTAAAGTTTGAGCGATTTGTGTTTTGACGAAATTCTCGGACACGTCAATTCTAGTTTTCAAAAATCAACATTGTTGCATAAAATTTAAGTTTCTTCCACTCCTGCTGTTCAAATATGACGTCATCGACATTTTTTTTTTTTGAAATGACAACCCACGTTTTTTTTAATTTTAATAGATCGTTGAATTATCTACAAGGTACCATCAAAATTTTGGTATCTCACAATGTTAAATTTACGGTTGAAAGTCATTTAAAGAGTGTAAAACATATGTAAATCTCTTTTTTAAGTTAATTAAGTATGGCACATTCAAATGATATCCAGTTATAGAAATTTTAATTCTTGTTGGATGCGGTGATAAAATTAGAACATAGTGTGCAATTTGTTTGATGCACAGAATCCAGATAGACGTATCAGCCAGTCCACTGTGAGTAAAATCGAGAAGAAATTCAGAGAAACTGGATATATTAAACACATGTAAAGTGCAGGGCGTCCTAGGAAAATTGAGGAAGCGTAAAACTTGATATTTTGTTAAGTGTGGGTGAGAATCCCCAGGTTGCGTCTCGATCAATTGCAGCAGATTATGAAATTTCTCAGCGATCAGTCTTACCTGCATTAAAATTAGAAAATTACCATCCTTATAAAATACAGCTGCTGCACGAACTAAATGAAGATGACCCTGACCGGCGAATGCATTTTTGTGAAATAATGCAAAAGTTATGCAACCGCAATCCAAAGTATATTCACCAAATTCTTTTTTCAGACGAAGCAGCATTTTGACTAAATGGAACAGTAAATAAACAAAATTACAGGTATTGGAGTAGAGAGAATTCTCACTAGATGACTGAAGCACATACACAACACCCTCGTAAAGTTAAAGTGTGGGCACTATAGGTCCTTTCTTCATCGACGAAATTCACTGGGCAGTGATATCATAATTTTCTAAGGGATGAGCTTATTCCTGCTCTTGCTGCACGTTTGCCAAATGAAGATGATCCTGATTTACCAAGTGGTGATATTTGGTTTCAGCAAGACTGCACCTCCGCACTTAGCACGCCTGTTTGCCAGTTTTTAAATTACTTCCTGGCAAGTGGATCCGTAGGCGGGGACCAGTAGAGTGGCCCGCCAGGTCCCCAGATCTTATGCCCCTAGATTTTTATGGGGGTAATTAAAATAAAAAATCTATGCTAACAAACCAAATAACCTAGAAAAATCGAATTAGGTATGAAATGAGTCGAATTAGACCTGACGTCATTCACAATGTACAAGAGAAGTGTGTCAACATATTTGCTTATTGTCAAGAAGTCAGTGGATTGCATTTCGAACATTATTGTATGTAAAGGAAACAACACTTTAATTTGTTAAATAATAGCCTTTATTTTTTAATTGTTGTTATGAATAAAGTTTATGTTTTCCACTCTTTAAATGACTCATTCAAAAATTTTAAAATGTGAGGTATCAAAATTTTGATGGTATGGTGTAGACAATTCAATGACCTATCAAAATGAAAAATAAAAAAGGGAGTTGTCATTTAGAGAAAAAATGTCGATGATGTCATATTTGAAAAGCAGGAGTGGGAGAAACGTAAATTTTATGCAAAAATGTGTCTTTATTTTAAACTGATTCATCAGGAATTTGAACTCATTAAAAAATTCCCCGCCGTTGTCAGTCTGTACATTTTTTGGTTGAGTTTTTAGAGATTTTATAATATCACCCATAGTTTTAGCAACGTCTTTTGATGTTTTACTTTTAATTATTCAGCCCAAATTTTGAAAAAGCATTGCTTTCTACTAAAATGTATTTGTAACTTTTATGGAATTTAGAATAAGGAAGCATTTCTACTAAATCAGTCTAAAACAAATCATTTAATCCCTTAACTGTTACATGACGTCTTCTATAATTTCTTCTAGCTGGTTTGTAGTTTTTCCACCACTACTTACTTTACGTTGGCAGCGTACATTTTAGAAGTAGTTCTATAGCGCAAGTAACCGCCGTGCTGTTTGCAGGATGTTCAAAATGAAAGTTATTTCCTGGTTTTATCTTCGCACCAAAAAAATTTAGTGAATTTTCATAGAATTTTGAAAAATTTTTCTTCCAGTGAGCGCGAACTAGGACCGCTAGAAACCATATCCAGGGTCAGTTTCAATGTTTATATATATATATATATATATATATATATATATATATATATATATATATATATATATCCTAACTGTATTGAGCAAACGCAAATTAGTAAATAGAGGTTGGTATCGTGAAGTTTATGAAAAAAATCCGTGGCCGTATGAGTAGATCTCTAGGTGAAAAAATGTATATTATATAAATATATATATATATATATATATATATATATATATATATATATATATATATATATATATATATATATATATATATATATATATATATATATATATATATTGCTATAGATAGCAAATGATAGGAAATATTACGAAATTTTAATAGGAAAACGGGAAATTTATGCATACTAGTATATATAAAATAAGTGTATACACCCTAATGTAGCAATGAAAGAGTTTTGGCAGGAGATGTCAACGCCCGACATGAATGTCAGTGACCCATGTAGCAACCCTCGATGTTAAGTTACATTCGAGTAATAAAAAATTATATATTCTAGAAATATCCACAAAGAAACCAAGAACAATGCTTCAGTTTTGTAGGGAGAATGAGATTGTAGATAATATAATTGTAGTTCTGTTGATTTTATTGTATAAGAAAAAATAGATATGACCAAGCTAGCTAAAGACTCAATATAGTAAAAGAGCGGAGGTCATTTATAAAAAACAAAAGTTTGTAGAATATTAAGGTGATGTGCGCGTCAGAAAAAAAAACGTAAAAAGACGTTAAAGGTTTGACGGAAAACTTAAACACAGGTGGTGTGACGAACAATAGCGTTTTTTCACCTGTAAGAAAATTATAAAAGCAACGGTCCGAGAGGGTTCGGGCTTGTCTTGTCTTTTCCATCCAGTGAAATCATCAGTATCACTTTACCAGACCAGGTGATCATCGTCATAATTATGTAAGTTGACATAAGAGATTCCAGAGTGCATCGAAGTGAGGGTATAAAACACCTCCAGAGTGCTACGACTATGGAATAAATATATCATAACCAATAAATAAATATTATAATATAACCAATAAATGGACAGTAAATTATGGCATGGACAAATTAGAAAGATAATAATAATTAATCAAGGTCCGCATTAATGGAAGAACAATAAATAATCCAATGGAAAATATGTCAGTAAGTGTTACCTTTTCTTAAATTGACCAGTGCGGGTTGAATTTCACCATTTTTACAACAACAATCAAATATTTTTGTGCTAATAAATTTCAAAAACAAAAATTTTGTTTGAAATAAACGGAAAGAGACCATGATCTCTGTAGAATTATCGATGTATATTGATTATGTAGTATCCATGTTTAATTAATTGTGTAATTAGTTATAATGTTACCAGAATGTTTTAATAGGGTTTTTCAAGTTATATTTATGTAAAGAATGTTTTAAAATATCTCTTTGTATTTAACAAGTGTCATATTGGCACAGTTAAATGTTTTAATAGGATTTTTCAATTTATGTTTATGTAATGAATGCTTTAAACGTTTCTGTTTGTATTTAATGTGTGTCAAATAGACACCGTAAAATTTGTGTAATGAATTAAATGGAATGTATAACAGATTGTAATTAACGGAAGTATTGTTTTTGGTTGATATTTAATCAGCAAAATTGTTACATAGCCATCTGTGCAAAGCGATAGTAATTTTGATCAAGTGAAAATCAATAAATGAATTTAAATAACACATATTAGTGAATTTTAATTAGTAGAAGCTAGCTGTAATTATAAGGAACCCAACCTGATGATTAAGACATATGTTCTCAGCTCTATAATAAATTTTTGCAGGTATATACTACCCATAAAGTAAAGTAGAATACCATAGCAAAATGGCGCCCAAGTCGTGGGACTTTTAGAAAAATTTGACCTAAAAAGAACATGATTTAATAAAAAAAATTAAAAAAAAAATAAAAAAAAAATAAATTTTTGTGTGTAAAAATAAAATTATTTTCATAGAAAAATTCAAATAAAATAAACGTTGCAGGTCGCCAATTAGCAAAATGGCGCCGCAACTAAAGGGCTTTAAAAAAAATACATAATCATATAATTATCAAAATTTTTTTTTGGTCTAAGTTAATTTATTTTCATAGAGAAAAAAAAAATTAGTTTCAAACCATCATAACTTAAAATCAAGTTGGTCCGCCAAGAAATTAGCAAAATGGCGGCCCAACAGTGGTGCATAAAAAAAATTTTTTTGTGCCAAAAATAAATTTATTTTCATAGAAAATTTTAATAAAATAAACATTTGTTCGCAATATAGCACATGATTGGCACAAATACAGGGTTTCTGTTAAATTTTAATAAAATTTTGATTACGTTAGAATAAAGCAAATTTTCATAAAAACGTAATAGTATTTTAACACAAGGGATTTAGAAGTAAACCAATTTAAAATAAATTAGCACGACTCATTTAAATACAGTATAGTTAAAATAAATCAATTCAACCAATTTATTGAAAATTAGCAAAAATTCTAATACCGTATGATATTTTAATATGAAACAGTAAGTTGCACATATAACCAATTGTTTTATGGAAAATAAATATAGGTGGTGTATTTGAAAGGGTCAAAGCTTAGAAAGGGGGACAATTAAATTTTAAATGCACAAGGAAATTAAATAAATTAAGCTTGAACATGTCCGGGGAAAAACAGTTAGAAAGTGATAAACCAATTGGGCCAGAATCTGAAGAACCTATAATCAGCGTACCTGAAGATCCGGAGAAAATGGCAGAGCCAGAACCACAAAAACCTAAACAGTTCACGGAATGGAGGGGACGTAAAGCGAGTTCGGAAGAAGGGACCATATCGCAGGAAGAAGAAGAAACCGAATATCGGGGCGATGAAACCTTTATAATAGAAAAAGAAAAGGGACAGAATAGCGCTGTCAAAGAAAGTCCTCAGGAGCAAACAGTAAAAGGACAGGAGGAAGAATCAAAAATGGATAAGTTATTCGCCGTCTTGTTCAAGAAAATCGAAGAAAACAACAACAAAGTGGAGAAAAACATAAATAAAAACATAAATAACAAATTGGAGGAAAACCAAAATGAAATTAAACAAGATATTGGCAAGTTGGAAAAACAACAAAAAGAATATATGAAACATACGGATGAAAATTTTAGGAGATTGTATGAAAATATACAACAAAACAAAACGGAGATTTTAACAAGTAAACAAGAAACAGAGGGCTATGGAAACCAGTTTTCTCATAAAAATACACCAGCTGGACGATGAAGTAAAAACCACACAAAAAACATGCCAAGTAAGCCACAAGACAATCAAGACGGAGATGGACGCGGGAGTTCAGGCATGCCATGACAAAGTACGGGAAGAAACCGCAATGAGGAGGTACGACATTATAAAGGTCGAAACGTTAGTAAAGTCGGTGGACCGAAATGTGGTCAGGATAGAACAGGAAACCGCTGAACAATTAATAAAAATAAAGGAGGAAATCCAAAATGAAACTAAACAGCATATTTCCAAAGCAATCGTCATGCCAAGCTATAGTATGGACCACATGCAAATGGGGAATGACCCGAGTATGAAATTCACTGGGAACATTGGCAAATTACATCCCAAAGTGTTCGTGCAAATGATCAAGGACAAACTGCATTTGATCCATAGTGTGAGCGATATGAAGAATATAATAAGGGCCCGACTAACGTGAAACCCGCTGTTGTGGTTCTCCACCAAAGAAAGCGAAATGTCGGAATTCGCGATTTTTGAACGAAAATTTTTACAATTTTACTGGGGTGAACATAGTCAAGGTTTGTTCAGAGAGATGTTGTATTTCGGTAAATTTAATAGTAATCAGGGCGACGACTATAGTCACTATTGCCTAAATTTATACAACATAGCACAATACCTAGACCCAAAAATGAGAGAGGAAGAAATTATCATGTGTATAGCTAGGCATTTTGAGGCGCAAATTGCCGAAAATATCGCCATACAAAATATCCAAACCATGGACCAGTTGATCAACTATCTGGCTAGGATCCAACAAAGCAGGAGAAATAAAAATGATCACACAGGAAATAATCAGAGGTATCAGCCGAACCGCTCAAATTCGAATGGCAATTGGAACAGGTCCGGTGGCAATAACAATGGCGGAGCAAATCGGCAAAGCAATAACAATTATTATTATAACAATAATAATAATAATAGAAAATTCGCGAACAACAATCCTGAAAGAGAACGGGACACAGGCCAACAAAGGAGAACGGAAAATCCTGAAGGACGACGTGACGAAGATAATAGGAGAAATTATCGAGTCCGAGTGAGCAGCGAAGAGGCTAGGCAGCGAAACGATCGCCAAAGAGATCGGGATAGATTGCCCAGTATCCCGGAAGACCCGATAGAAAACAGTATGCCCGAATTAACGAGGCATAGTAGTTCTCTAAGTAATAATGCACAAGTGAACGGTCAGGCAAGGTTAAGTAGTAATACCCAGGTCGACGACATGGGCAGCTACGAACATGTTCCAAATTATATGGAAAGTCGTAGAAATTTTTAAAACAACCCACGCATGAAAATCACAAAATTAAGCCCTGTATAAAAAAATATGCAAACGTCGTCTATGAACATCCAAAGGAATTTATAAAATTAAACGAAATACAAAATGAAAATGTGGGAGAGGATGAAGGTATGGTATATTTAAAGGCGGAAGTTAATAGTAATCAAGCCAATATTATTTTAGATAGTGCATCAGAAGTATCCCTTGTTAACTATGACTACCTAGTGAAAAATAAATGAAATAAAAGTATTATAAAAGTTCCTAAAATTACGGTGTTAGGCGTAAACAATAAAAAATTAACGGAAATAAATGAAATGATAGTTTTGAATGTGAATATTAGGAAAGAAATAAGTATAGATTTGCAACTTTTTATTGTCAAAGGTATGGAAATGGACATTTTATGTGGAGCAGACATGCTAAATAAGCATAAGTTTGTGTTAGATTATAAAGAAAAAATAATTGAAGTGAGTGACATTAAAATAAAAATGTATTCACAAGTGAAGAATGAAATTGCCAATAAGCAAATATTCAATAATAAATATGAATATAATGATTATGAACCGTTTAAAAAACGAGATGATGAGAGTGTGTATGAAGAAATAAATGTAAGAGAGAATGAGATAGCAGAAATGAAATGTCCACCAGAATATAAATTGGCAATAAAAGAGTTACTAGAAAAACATAAACAATTGATAAAGGATGAAACTAGATTTGCAAATGAATATACGCATAAATTTGAAGTGCAGGATATACAGAATTTTAAAGCAAAAAACTATCCAATTCCATTTAAATACCGTGAACAAATAGCCACAGAAATAAATGAAATGCTCAGATTAGGAATAATAGAACATAGTAATACGAGATACATAAATCCGGTAGTAGTAGTTAAGAAAAAAAGCGGGGAACTTAGAATATGTCTAGATGCGAGAAATGTAAATAAATACTCCGTCCCACAGTACGAAAGCCCATTGGCAATTGATGCGATTTTCGGCAATATAACCCCAGCATCAATATTTACGAAAATAGATTTAAAACATAGCTTTTGGCTCATTCCGTTAGAAGAACACTGTAGGAAATATACAGGTTTTTCAATTAATGGTGTTATATACCAGTTTAAAGTAGTTCCTTTTGGAATTCAGTCAGCATGTAGTGGGCTTGTTAGGGCAGTACATAAAATATTAGATAAGTATGAGAATTTTACGGTACATTATATAGATGACATATTAATTTTTTCCAAAACAAAGGAAGAACATTATACGCACATCAAAACCATTTTAAATGAATTAGACAGGGCCGGATTGAAAATTAATGTAAATAAATGCCAGTTTTATCAGAAGGAGGTAAAATTTTTAGGGTATGTTTTGAACAAAGAAGGGTTTATGATGGATGAAGAGAGGGTTGAAGTCATTAAAAATTTTAAAAGGCCCCATGATTTAAAAACATTGCGGAGTTTCTTGGGAATGATAAATTATTTTAAAAGGTTGTTACCCATTTCTGAAAAAACAAGAATACTCACGGAATTGTTAAAGAAAAATCAGACGTGGAAATGGGATGAAGGAAAAGAAGAAAGTTTTGTAGCTATAAAGGAAGAATTCCAACAAAATTTAAAGGTATTTTATCCGGATTATCAATCGAAATTTATTTTACAGACCGACGGTTCAATGTATAGGTATGCAGGGGTACTTTTGCAGGAAAGGTACGACACCAGAGTTCCCATATGTTTTGTTTCTAGGATGACAAAGGCACACGAGAGAAAATACAGTGTGAGTGAAATGGAGCTGGCCTCCATAATATTTTGTATTAAAAAGCTACGTTTCTATTTACTAGGGGGCAAATTTCTTATTGAAACTGATCACTCAGCTCTCACCTCAATATTAGATAATAAATTTGCGAATCAAAGGGTACATAGATGGGCGATATTATTACAGGAATATGATTATGAAATTAAACATATTCCAGGGAAATTAAATGTAGTAGCCGATGCACTTACTAGAGAGGAAGGTAAAGGAAAAGATACGAGGAAAATCAAAATAGGGGTAAATGTATTGAGGGAAAGCAGTGGAGAATTTTCACGACAAGAGATCATATCAGATCAAATAAAACTTACATCCAGAGAAAAAAGAGGAACTTGGGTCGAAAATGAAATTGTATTAAAGAAAATAAATGAATATGAGCTGTACTGCATAACTAATGAATTGGCAGCAAAAATTTTAGCAAGTTTACATATAGAACACGGGCATATAGGATCAAGGAAACTATGGTTGCTTTTCAGGGAAAATTTTATTAGCAAATCAGATACGAAAGTAGCGAAAAAAATAACCAGGGAATGCCATGAGTGTCAGCTATTGAAAAATAAAAATATAGTTAATAAGAATACCGTAAAAAGCATCGTGGCCAACGAGACCTTGGAAATAATAGCCATAGATTTTTTGAGCAATTTACTAAAGGGAAAACACGGGTATAAACATATATTAGTAGTAGTAGATGTGTTCTCTAAATTTGTAAAATTATACCCATGCAAGAAAACTAATGCCAAAGAAACAATGAAATCATTAGATAAATATGTAGAAGAAGTGGGGAAATTTAAAGAATGCATATTGGACAATGCGACTTACTTCCGGAGTGAGAATTTTCTAAAGTACGCCAGACAAAAGCAAATAAAATTGAATTTTACCAGCATCCGACATCCAGCAGCAAATCCATCGGAAAGATACATTGCCGAAGTCATTAAGTTTCTAAGACTATTATGTAAAGATGATCACCGAAATTGGGTAGATCAATTAACAAAAATAGAGGATTACCTAAACAATAATCCCAATACGAATACCGAGCAATGCCCAATATTCATCCTAAAAGGAACGAGACCACCTCGAAAATGGATAACTGAAGAAAAACATGCATATGATCAAATTAAAGAAGATCTGAGAAGAAAAATCCGACGAAAAGCAGAAAAATATAAAAGAAGAGAACAACATAGAATTAGAAAAAGGGTGAGATTTAAAAAGGGAGATTTAGTAGTCCTGAAATCATTTAAAAAGGTAGAAGGGGGAAAGGACATATGTCCCAAACTTTTATTTAGAAATGAAGGCCCATATATTGTAAATAATGAGTTGCCACAAAACAGTTACGAATTAAAAGAAATAGGTAATGATAAGATAAGGGGCATTTTTAGTATAGAACACGTGTATAAGTACCACTAGCTAAATTTATACCCTGAGTACAGAAAATATAACAAGTAGGCATTTAAATAACCCGAAGAATTTATACCCTGAGTACAGAAAATATAACAAGTAGGCATTTAAATAACCCGAAGAATTTATACCCTGAGAACAGAAAATAAAACAAGTAGGCATTTAAATAATGACCCAAAGAAATACGAATCAGAAAAGCGAAATTTCATAAGAAAATTTAAATGATAATAAATAAGGAGCAATGCTCGAATTAGATGCAGTTATTGGATAAGTCAATTCATATAATCATAATTCAAAGGTAAAAAGGGGGAAATAAGTTAAAATAAAATAGAAAATTATTATTATTATTATTGAGTAATAGGAAACATGGAATCAGTAGACGAGAAAAATATGTAAAAGGTCTAAAAGACAGAAACCGGTTAAAGTACCGAGAAATAATTATAATTAGCAGAAAGATAGAATATATAAGGGTCGGATTGATAGGAAAGAATTTGTATAGATGGTGTAGCGATAAGATTGAAATATGAAAAAGGTGAAGTAAAATGATTAACGATACAAAGATATCGGTCATTTAAAATGAAGTATAGTATATGGGCGATCCCAAAGAGGTCGGTCCCGAACTATTGAAGTATATATGTGAAGTAGAATGATTAACGATACAAAGATATCGGTCATTTAAAATGAAGTATAGTATATGGGCGATCCCAAAGAGGTCGGTCCCGAATTATTGAAGTATATATGTGAATAAAATATTGAAAAGAATATTGAAAGTATATAGAATGAATAATGAAAATATAATATGATGCAAGTAATAGTGAAATATGTATAGGGGGTATGTGAAAAGTCAGAAGTAGGGAGACCGTATATGTTATGTAGAAAAGATAAATTATTAGAAGTTGATAAATAATAGAAGTATTACATAGTCCTATTCCATGGTAGTATAAAGATATAATAATTTAGCATAATGAAATAAGATTGAAAGGAAAGAAACCCCATAAAAATATGACAAATAAAAATACCAATAACTGTCATTTATTGAAATGAATTCTGAGGGCACGTTAAATAAGTCGAAATAACCAGGGAATGGCATAAATTTAGATCATATAGAACAATCAATTGATTTGCCAAAAGAAAGAAATATATAAAACCAATTGGTGAGCCATAAAAAGCGGTGTTGAATAAAATAAAATGTTTTAATTATTAAAGTGTCATACAAGTCGATTATGAATTAAATTTAAGAGTTTTAATATTAGAATGTCATGAAAGGCAATTTTAAATAAAATAAAGGGTTGTAATGATTGAAATGTCATAAAAGTCGATTTAGAATAAAATAAAATTTTGGAATGTCAAAAAAGGCGATTTTGAACAAAATATTTTAGTCAATGAATAAAGATGATCTGACTAGCAAACAGTATCCAGACTCACTTTTAGAAAGGGGGAATTGCTATAGATAGCAAATGATAGGAAATATTACGAAATTTTAATAGGAAAACGGGAAATTTATGCATACTAGTATATATAAAATAAGTGTATACACCCTAATGTAGCAATGAAAGAGTTTTGGCAGGAGATGTCAACGCCCGACATGAATGTCAGTGACCCATGTAGCAACCCTCGATGTTAAGTTACATTCGAGTAATAAAAAATTATATATTCTAGAAATATCCACAAAGAAACCAAGAACAATGCTTCAGTTTTGTAGGGAGAATGAGATTGTAGATAATATAATTGTAGTTCTGTTGATTTTATTGTATAAGAAAAAATAGATATGACCAAGCTAGCTAAAGACTCAATATAGTAAAAGAGCGGAGGTCATTTATAAAAAACAAAAGTTTGTAGAATATTAAGGTGATGTGCGCGTCAGAAAAAAAAACGTAAAAAGACGTTAAAGGTTTGACGGAAAACTTAAACACAGGTGGTGTGACGAACAATAGCGTTTTTTCACCTGTAAGAAAATTATAAAAGCAACGGTCCGAGAGGGTCCGGGCTTGTCTTGTCTTTTCCATCCAGTGAAATCATCAGTATCACTTTACCAGACCAGGTGATCATCGTCATAATTATGTAAGTTGACATAAGAGATTCCAGAGTGCATCGAAGTGAGGGTATAAAACACCTCCAGAGTGCTACGACTATGGAATAAATATATCATAACCAATAAATAAATATTATAATATAACCAATAAATGGACAGTAAATTATGGCATGGACAAATTAGAAAGATAATAATAATTAATCAAGGTCCGCATTAATGGAAGAACAATAAATAATCCAATGGAAAATATGTCAGTAAGTGTTACCTTTTCTTAAATTGACCAGTGCGGGTTGAATTTCACCATTTTTACAACAATCAAATATTTTTGTGCTAATAAATTTCAAAAACAAAAATTTTGTTTGAAATAAACGGAAAGAGACCGTGATCTCTGTAGAATTATCGATGTATATTGATTATGTAGTATCCATGTTTAATTAATTGTGTAATTAGTTATAATGTTACCAGAATGTTTTAATAGGGTTTTTCAAGTTATATTTATGTAAAGAATGTTTTAAAATATCTCTTTGTATTTAACAAGTGTCATATCGGCACAGTTAAATGTTTTAATAGGATTTTTCAATTTATGTTTATGTAATGAATGCTTTAAACGTTTCTGTTTGTATTTAATGTGTGTCAAATAGACACCGTAAAATTTGTGTAATGAATTAAATGGAATGTATAACAGATTGTAATTAACGGAAGTATTGTTTTTGGTTGATATTTAATCAGCAAAATTGTTACATAGCCATCTGTGCAAAGCGATAGTAATTTTGATCAAGTGAAAATCAATAAATGAATTTAAATAACACATATTAGTGAATTTTAATTAGTAGAAGCTAGCTGTAATTATAAGGAACCCAACCTGATGATTAAGACATATGTCCTCAGCTCTATAATAAATTTTTGCAGGTATATACTACCCATAAAGTAAAGTAGAATACCATAGCAATATATATATATATATATATATATATATATATATATATATATATATATATATATATACATATATATATATATATATATATATATATATATATATATATATACATATACATATACATATACATATATATATATATATATATATATATATATATATATATATATATATATATATATATATATATATATATATATATATATATATATATATATGTATCACACCGATAACTCAAAAAATAATGGACCGATTTTGATAACATTTGACAGGTACCTTTTTTTTTGTTAATGGCTTGGACAAGTTCGTTAGTCAGGAAATTCGAACTATATTTTCCGGGAAAATTTTGGGTTTTCTTTCGGACATTTTTTTTTATCTCCGAAAATAAAAAACCTATGGTAAACAAATTTGGTAAGCAGGTTAACATTATAAAAGATAAACTACACGCCAAAATTTAGATCTCCTACGTTAAAAGAAAAAGAAGTTATAAGCATTTAATGAAAAAATGTTTGGTGCCAGATCATTTCTATGAAAATTCACTACCATAACGCACTTGCTGCGTCCAGACTTTTTTAACTGACATGTTTGTATCATTTCAAAATACAATCACTTCAGTTGGTATATTTAGAAAAACTTTTTCAATTTACGTAGCGTAGTAGTTTTTTTTTTTTTTTTTTTTTCCCCAATTGATTCATATCCATTATATAGTAAATTTATTTGTTGTTGCAGTTTCGTTTTTATCATATTAGCATTTATATTTATTAATTTACCAAATTTGTGTAAAGTCATATTGAAACTAATAGAGTAAAGAAGGTGAATTATTATTTATACTATTATGCTTATCTCGTTGTGGTTACCATTATTAGCAGCATTTTGAGCCGCGACAAGAAGTCTTAGTCTATCCACTAATTGGTTTTGGTCATCTCAGTTGATAAAGTTTATTGGATGTTTGTTCGATTTCATAAAACCTTTTCCTTATTGCAAATCTTACACTATTAGGAAATGAACCCGAACGCGGTCTTGTTTCTTTAACGTCAGTCTATTTCCGCGACTCGGGCCAATCACCGACGCCAGGGAGCAGTTTCACCTCACTATCCTGGAAATTTTGCCGAACCCCTGCATTTCTGTAAGGAGGGTAAGGATCGTTAACGTGCCCAACATCGCATGGACACAGAACCGTCGGATTTACGCCACTCCGAAGGGCGGAACGTGCAGGCATTCAACTTGTACAAATACAATGTGACAACCTCGGTTGGTGTTAATGCTACAGTATGTACTGAAAAAGTGAAAGGAGAACACTGGGTTCGAACCCAGTACCCTTTGGTTCAGAGACATACGTTCTTATCACTGAACCTTTGAGGCTCTGTATAATCATGGTAAATCAGTTCATACAATACATCAGTTTCTCCACTGTACCTCCTGGATATAAAATAGTTGAAACGCCCTAAACCATCATTTACTTTCCAGTTACCACTAAGACCATTACTATGTAATATAAGAAATTTGTTAGGTAATACGAAAGATAACGATAAAGCCATTGAAATGTCGGGTATCTATGAGATAGGTTGTAAAGATTGTAACCTTAAATACGTTGGGCAGACTAATAAAACCATAGTGACTAGATTTCATAAACATCTGGCACACTTGAGATACACTAGTGTAAACAAGTCATGCATGGCACAACATATGGTAAGGGAAATCCGAAACGTATCAAAAATGTTAGATAGCAAGCGATGGCTTGATGCACATGAGAGTATTTATATTTCTAGAGCAATAAAAAACAAAAGTTCCTTAAATCGAGCCGTGCCACTGTTCTCCAGTCCTCTGTTTGCGATCTGTCTTTGAATCAGATAAACATTCCGAAACCTTTCAGGTAAAGTAATAAAGGAAGTTCAATAACATCGTCCAGCAATAAAGATACAATACACAGAAAAGGTGCCTATGATTTAAATTTCCCTCTCGGTATCTTTCTTTTCCTAAGAAGCAATATAAATAGATGGTGTTGTAGTAGAAAGTAGTTCGAATTTTTCATCCTATGATCATGATAACTTTGTTAGTGAAACGATCATCAGGTCTTTAAAAAGATGTGTTGTGGTGATTTGGGTTCTCCAAGTGTACTTATAATATAACGATTAAGGTACTTAATCAAAACTGAAACGCAGTAAATTTCAGTGGTGAAACACTTACAGTGAAGAGGCATTTAAAGAAACTTATATAAATGGTTGTAAGATATAAGGTTTTATATCGACCTTCTTGATTACCAGAGTATAAAAACAGAAACAATTCAGTATTCTAAAAAAGCAGTTAACACCTTTTAGCTGACAGATTTTAAATCACTTGGTTTTCAACTCAAATTAATATTCTGGACCTTGCACAAAAGTAGTTGTAGATGCCTCGATTGTAGATTATGTGCCATACCTGTCAAGCATGTACATTTTCACAATTTGACTAAAACGATGAACAACGGAACATGATGCATATACACTTCCTTCTGACAGCTTCTTGTACAGTAAAGGTAAATTAACCAAAACAGAGGGTAGCACATTGAAAAAATTAATTCTTTATTAATAATGCAATCTTTCCTTTTTAGAGAGATTCGTTATGCACTGAATGGTGTAGTAATAAATTCAATACGTAATGTAGGACTCACTTCAACAATGGAAAATTATTTATTATTAAATTCTAACTAGAGCATTAAACTTCAAAACTCAGATTGGTTTCCTGAAAGCGAGAACCACACATGATCGTATTAAAGCCGATGTGAATGGAAATTTTAATGTTTGTATTTCGTGTTCCCACTTAATGGGATTTTTTTAAGATTACCACAAAATTATCATGAATATGAAACAAGAATTAGTACTTTTTAGAAGTAGTGGTGATAAAGATGCTGGAATTTACATTGATGATCCTGCAGCTCCAACCCCTATAGTAGATGAGTCAAAAGTTGCAATTGAGAAGGTGTCCTGGAAAGTTTTCCATGTGACCGTTTCTCTCTGACATGTTACAACTTTTCAGACAAATGACAAAAGGTATGCAAATCCCATTAGTCTTCCGAAGCTGGGAGTTAATAGATGCCCCAGCTTTTCCAAAAACATCAAGCCATATCTGACCAGTTAAGAACACTTCAAAACTCGAATCACCAACACATATTCTTACATGATTTCAAATTAATAGAAAAGGGAAGCTTTTAAAAAAATATGCACAATCAACCAAGGGTTGCGGTGTTATCGGAGCGGCAAGGCCGCGGACGAGCCCTGAGGGAACAAAAAAAGCTTTTAAAAGATATGAGCAAATTTGATAATTGTACCCTTAGAAATTTTAGAGCTTTTCTAAACACTGAAAAGTATTCTTACCAGGATCTTAACTTAAATATTCTGGAAAATAAAATTACCCCACTTTACGATATGTTTTCAAATTTTTAACAGTCTTATTATCAAAAAGAAAATCAACGCCTTTTTACGCGAACTGAATTCGAAAAATTAGTACCTTTAGTTGATACTGATTGTTGTCGGAAAAAGATAGTATTTAATCGGGGTCGGTTGTAGTGAGGCTTGAATTCGAAACAAATGCAAACATATCAAAAGATACCACCTGCTTAGTGTTTCATTTTTGATGATAAACATTACTTATAAATCCTCTGACGAAAGTCGTAAGCCAAATTGAATTTAATTATATATCACTATTTAGGCTAAATACATTCTTTAATCAATTCCAATTTGATTATGACGTTGAGATGTAAAACAACTCAGCGCTTATTTAAATCAAATTGAAGAACTTAAAAATGTGATTTCTTTTTACGATATGAAGAATTATATATATAAACGCTTTTCAAATCTATTGCAAACTAGGGTACTCGTAATTGATATTCAAGGATTCCAACTGGAAAATAACCAATTTCTTCCAAAAGAACTTACAACGTTTGATGGCTTCAGGATCTGTCACTATATTTTTAAAGCAGCATTCAGTATGGATTATTTACCTCAAAATTTACAAACGCAGGCAAAATTCTAATGAAACATCATATCATTGAAAGGAAATCAGGTTTTATACCAGCACACATTTTTGCTAAAATAATCAAACATCTTACAAGCAACATCAACGTGGTTTATGTGAAAGGGAAATAGAAAGCCGATTATTTAAGCAAATATTCTTCCGTCATTATTTTGGATTTAGAGCAACCCAAGCCTCCAATCATCTGCACCTTCTTTTATCATTGAAATAATCATTATGTTTGTGCCCTTACTAATGTATACTGTTTATTTCATAATGATGTCATGAAGTAACTTTTGTATTGTAAGTTAAAAACAAAGGTAATTAAAATATATTGATTTTCTATTTATTCAAAAACTATGTGTAGAAATACAATGCCTAATTTTTACAGAAATTTATATCTTCTACGTTAATTATATTCGATTTAAAATAGAACATAATGTCTAAGTAAGTGTTCATTTTCTTCATTTTCCACATAAGTTTTGTATGAAAAGAAATAAAAATAAACTCCTTTGTACAGTTACCACTTAAATCTATGTTGCACAATTCATATAAACATGAACTGATCCAATACTCTCCTTCAGATTCGAATTTTTCATCACCAGCTATCTCTTA
>OZ023269.1:74857024-75072024 GCA_964006375.1 Tillus elongatus | reverse complement strand
TTTACGATATAAAAAGTAAACTATACACCAAAATTTAGATTTCTATGTTACAAGAAAAAAAAGTTATAATAATATTTTGTGCCAGATCATTTCTATGAAAATTCACTACCATAACGCACTTGCTGCGTCCAGAGTTTTTTTAATTTATGCATTCTGAAACAAATAAGATATTCGATTGCAACATCGAAGTTAGGAAATAAATTATACATGATATATTATTGTCCATGTTTGAACATTTCGACATCCCCCACAAACTTGTTTGGTAGATGCTAAGGCTTTGGTCTTTTGGTGACCCTTCACATTTATTTTCAACTAATTATAAAACTGCTGATTATTTAAATATTTTAAATGAATGACTCGTATGAAAATAGTTACACAAATTTGAAATGATAATTATGACTTAAAATACTTGATTTTTACTTTAATGCCACCCAAATTAAAGTATTAAAGTGGTATTATTCTTACTCAATTAGATAACGAAAAGATTTCCAAGTTTACTCTGAACCCTCCTCAATTAGATTATCGAAAGTATTATTTCTTCGTCTTCTAAGTCTACTTGTCTTGATTATGTTGATCTCGAACAGCAATGTAAATGTGGGTGGCATTTAGGACTTTGGTCAAGTTTTCCACCTCCAACAATACGAAACCAGCAAGGGCAGGAGGACCAGTCATTTAAAAATTTGCTGGTAACAAACTAATGAATACACTTTCATCAGGAAATGCATTGAGCTTTACTTCTGAGTTTCTTGGTGCCTTTATGCACCTTGGAATGATGATCTTTTCTATTATGTCAAGCAGAGCTAACTCATCCAATGATGTTTTTTTAAGGTTGTTTTACTGGGGCCTAATATACCCCAAGTGGTTTCTTTAACTTTGTTTTTGGAGATTTGTATGGTAACATCGTCTCTCATTTCTTTATCGTTGAGTGGAAAATATGCTTTGGGTATTGTAATCAATGCATATCATTAGATCGAGGTTTGGTGCTTCTATGTTTGCCTCAATTTCTTTGCTTGGAATGAGGTGGGTTAAAATGTTTATGTTTTGAGACAATTTCTTGATGATTTCCTCATTTAATATATAACTCCCGTTTGTTTCAGTCTGGGTAGTTTCTTGAACAAAGTTTTCTATGGGGACCTTTTTTTCTACCTTTTCTTTTTTGCTTGACTTATGGCAGAGCCAGCAAATCAATAAGTTCGTCAGATGTCTATCTTCATGTTCTTGACGATTCTTTCTAAAGTATTATCATATCCATTTTTAATTCGATTTTTTCGATAATGCCTCAGTGTTTCTTCTAGAGTTCTTTTCTGTTTCTGATAATCTTATGTTTTGTGTTCATTGTGTCGTATTGCCTTATTATCTCTGCCAAGTATAAGTGATGTATGGATACTGAAGTTGTCTGTTGCACTTCAACTTCAGCTTTCTTAATTATGTTTCGAAATTATTTCACATCAGAATTTTGTCCGGGCAGTCTGTGTGGCCAGAATCAGGTCAACACTGGTTCAGGAGTGCGCTGACACCCTCAGAGGACTAGCCAGGACAAAAGAGGTGCAACTGGTGTGGGTTCCGGGACACTGTGGCATAGCAGGGAATGAGGTAGCGAATAATCTCGCAAGGCTTGGTTCCCGGCAGCCGTTCTATGGCCCGGAGCCTGCGATAGGCATAAGTAGGAAGACAGTCTCTGTCGCCTTAGACAGGTGGACTGAGGAAGCCATGGAGAGGCACTGGGGGTTGGTTGGTGGCTGTAGGCAGGCGAGGGACTTCGTGGAGGGGCCAGACGGAGATAAAGGTGTCTGGCTACTCAGTAGGAGTCGACCTACGCTTCGCCGCATCCTTGGGGTGCTGACAGGCCACTGCGCCCTTAGAAGACACCTCACATTGATAGACGTAGAGAGGGATCCCATTTGCCAGGAATGCGGCGAGGATGAAGAAACGTCTTACCACTACCTGTGTGAATGTGAGGCTTTTGGAAGTCTTCGAGCAGAATTGTTCGGTTTGAGGACTCTGCAGAGGAATCAGGTAAGTACCGTCCAATTGAAAACTGTCACGGCCTTCATTTCGAGGTTGAGGCGGTTTGGCGACGGAATTGAGGAAGAGTAGGGCATGGTTGCTGGGGTTGGCAAAAAGGGCCCATTGTGGCCTACTTGCTTGGCGTTGGCCTCCCCACCTCTGCTACTACTTGTCCCCTTAAATGTTGCTTTTGCCTTCTGAAATCTTAGATTGTGAGTCTTTATTCATGTTCGTAAACATTCGAATCTCTTGAGCTAGGTGCCCCTGAGCTTAAGTCAGGGTATTTTCTTTTTTATAATTTTATAGAGGATATAACAGCACTTTACTTCCTTTGCTTTTGCTTAAAAAATACAGCTCTCTTACTGTATCTTCAGCTTTAATAATAAGGACTGTAGACTTGCAGTCTCCGGCATCGAAATATTGAAACTTCTTTTTGCTCATATAGGCATAGTACTGCAAAGTACTAGTCCAAAATATTCCAAGGACTAATGTTAATAGATAGGGTGGTGTATTATTAGGGTAAATTGGAGACTTTGACTTTGGATACCTGGTCGCTGGAAGAACAACACTACTAAGTGTTTCAAAACAAAAGGTATTTATTAAGGAATAAGATAACATATATACATGTCATAATAAAACGATGAATACTTAAATCTAAAACAGTAGGTAGTTTTGTATGTAAAGTAATAATATTTTTATTTAAATTTATGGTAAACAGTTTTATATACCCTGATCGACAGCATTAGCAATTTTGTGTTGAAAACAAATTGGAGCAAGTTGATGAGTAGGTATATTTTCTGTTTACTTGATTCAATGTCTAGGTTCTCAAACCAGCTTACTGCAGAAGGAAATGCATGGTGTAGTATTTGATAACCACAGGTGTTCATGTAACTGGGTTACACAAGCTGATGTCATGATTTCCTATGTTGACATGGTTTTTAGTGAATTTTCGTAGAAAAAAATTCACTAATGGGGAGATCCCGACTTTTGAATTTTGAAAATTTTTTTGCAAATGAGCTTAAACTAGGACCCCTAGAACCCATATCCGGGGTCAGTTTCGATTTTTATATGTTTATATTGTAGTATTTAAATTCAATATATTTTGAATAATAGCGCGAAAGGTTTGACAGTTGGTTGTCAACGTCCAAACAGAGGGGCAGAATATCACTTCCGATAGGGAGAAGGAAGGAAGGGGGATTCTGTTTCTTACTATACGGTTGGACGGTTGATTTTAGATTGTATTTGATTTATAATTTCGTAGTGATCGAGACAAATAAAGTTTTGAGTTGGATTTGATTTATCGGCCTTAATCTCGACACCCTCCTACAGTTCTCAGAAGTGGGATTAAGGACAGGAATCGCTGTGATTTGAAGTCTTTGAAAAACCTCGTGCGTGAGCTTGTAAGTTCCAATAAAGTGAAGTGGATATTGCCTCAACAACCTGTGGAACTTGTGTAACCGCGAGTGGTGACGTAAACCGGTTGCACGTATTAAACTAGAGGATTACCGTGAAGTTTATACTGCAAAATGTCAGAGCACGGTGACTCGTCGACAGGAATAATACAAGAGCCGACCGTTACATCAATTCAAGAGGTGGTAGCCGCCGCTGTCCATGCTCTGCACCTAGACGAGCGGCGACGTAATAGGAACGCCGATGTATCTGCATTGCTGACCACGTTTGGTGGAAGCCGTGAAGAAAGTGTGGAAATTTGGTTAGAACGGGCACATACAATTCAGAGAACGTATGACATGGAGGACAGCACGCTGTTACTAACATTAGTTGGGAAACTGACGGGGGTGGCTTCACAGTGGTTTCATTCAAGGCCCGATTATGCCTCGTTGGATTTGTCATCGCTGGAGGAGCTAATGAGACAGATGTTTACGTCACGAGATGATCGTATAAATCAACGACGAAGATTTGAAGCTAGAAAATGACGGAGGCAGGAAATGTTTTCCGTTTATTTCCATGACAAAATCACGCTGGGAAATAAGCTGAATCTGGATGAAGACGAGCTCATTGATTATGTGATTGATGGTATTGATAATCCCATATTAAGATCACAAGCCCGTATGAAAGAGTTTAGGTCGCTGGCGTCGCTACTAAGAGTAATGAATGACGTAACGGCAGATGAACGGCCACAGTTTCCGGTAGCCATGACACGCTCAGTGCGGCAGACAGGAATGACAGTTTCTCAGGCTGCGTCAAGTGGCAATACGTCAACGTCAAATGTCAACGGCGGTGTAAATATAAAGAGATCAACAAGTAATGAAGAAATTCGTTGCTTTAATTGTAATTCTATTGGGCATTACGCTTCATCTTGTCAGTTACCAAGAAGAGAAAGGGGATCTTGTTTTCAGTGTGGTTCATTGGATCATCGTCATGGCCAGTGTCCCCAAAGAGAAAGCCCTGGTCAAACAGCAACCGCCCCTACAAGGGGACATGGATACTCCGGCACGATGCTCGTTGAACCGGAACCTAGAGTTGTCCCAGCATATACAGTGAAAGTGAAGGTGCCCGTTGGTAGGGTTAATTTGGATGTTAACTGTTTGTTAGATTCAGGTAGTCCTATATCTTTTATCAGCGAGAAATTAGTTCCCATTTGTATAACTGAAAATTATGTACCACAATGCACTTTAACAGGTATTAATAATAGCCCTTTGAACATTTTAGGTGTGTATAAAACAACAATTTGTCTTATTAACGATTTAAATACTAATATACCTATTGTTTTGCATGTTGTGACTGAAAATAGTATGAACTGTGCGTGTGTTTTAGGTAGAGATTTTCTGTCTACCTCTACTATAGAGGTAACTTTTGGAGAAACAGTCACTATTAATTGTAAAATGAGTGGTGGCAATAATTCTGATAATGAGTCTGTTGTCGATGAAATTATGCTGATCGACGTGTTTGATGACAAGAGTACATGTTTAGATATTAATGAAGCTTTAGGTTCAGACATAAAGCATGAGGTTAGTCATATTTTTAATAACTCTTATGTTAATCCTGTGAGACCAGAGAAACCTATGGTCAGTTATGAGATGCAGGTCCGTCTTAAACCAAATCATAGTCCTTTTTCATTTAGGCCCAGGTGGTTATCGTTTTTTGAAAAGCAACAGGTGAAACAAATTATTAATGACCTTTTAAGAGAAAACATAATACGCCCCAGTGATTCAGAATATTGTTCGCCCATTATTTTAGTAAAGAAAAAGACTGGTGAACTGCGTCTGTGTGTAGACTTCAGAGAGTTAAATAAACAATGTATGAAAGATTGTTTCTCGCTACCCTTGATTGATGATCATTTAGATCGGTTGAAAGGAAAAAAATACTTTTCTAAATTCGATTTAAGAAATGCATTCCATCATGTTACAGTATCTCCAGAGTCAGTGAAATTTTTCTCCTTTGTGTCCCCAGTTGGGCAATTTGAATTTGTGAAAATGCCTTTCGGGTATTTAAACAGCCCAGCCATATTCACTAGATACATAAATAAGATATTTCAACGCTTAGTGGAAGAAAATAAAGTCTTGATATTTATTGATGATTTACTTATAGCCACGACAACCATACAAGAGAATTTAAATATTATTAGGGAAGTGTTACAACTGATGGTTGATAATCTACTCAACCTAAAAATTGAAAAGTGCAGCTTCTTGTATACAGAAATCACATATTTGGGCTATAAAATTGATCAAACAGGCATTTGTCCTAATCCAGAAATTTTGGGCTCCGTATCTAGATTTCCAGTTCCCAACAACACTAAGCAAGTACATAGCTTTGTGTCACTTTGCAGCTATTTTAGACGCTTTATAAAAGATTTTTCACTGAAAGCAAAACCATTGTATGATGTTGTGAAACAAAAAGAATTTATGTTTGGGGAGGCTCAGTTGTATGCATTCGAAAATTTGAAAAATGAATTAGTATTCCCACCTGTACTATCTATATATTCTCCATTGGTAGAGACCGAGTTGCACTGTGATGCAAGCTCTTTTGGATTGGGGGCAATTTTGTTACAGCGTCAAGAGGATGACAAATTTCATCCGGATTTTTCTTCAGCAAACGAACAACAGAGGCAGAGAGTCGGTATCATAGTTATGAGCTTGAGTGCCTGGCAATTGTATATGCACTCAAAAGGTTTCATATCTATCTTCAAGGAATACCTTTCAAAGTTGTTACTGACTGTAACAGTTTAAAGCTTACCTTGGAGAAGAAAGAAATTAATCCGCGAATTATGAGATGGGCATTAATTTTACAAAATTATAATTACTCCTTAGAACACCATCAAAGTACACGGATGCAACATGTTGATGCTTTAAGTCGCAGTCATAACATACTAGTTCTTGAAGGCAATACTTTTGAGCAAACCTTGGCAGTGAAGCAGAATCAGGACTCTGCAATCGTTAAAATTCGAGATGCCCTAGAACAAACAGAGCACCCATTCTATGAGCTCCGGAATGGTTTAGTTTATCGCAAGTTCAATGGTGGAATATTATTTTATGTGCCAGATAGTATGGTTCAACCTATATTACATATGTACCATGATAATATGGGACACGTGGGAATTAGTAAAACTTCTGAACTGATTTTGAGAACGTATTGGTTTCCTAAGTTACAGAAAGCAGTTACGCAACATATTGCTAATTGTTTAAAGTGCATTGAGTTCTCAAGTAAATCCGGAAAAAAAGAAGGAATTTTATACAGTATACCTAAAGGAAGTGCTCCGTTTTTGTGCATACATATTGATCATTATGGTCCTTTAGAGAAGACAGCATCTAAAAATAGGTACGTTTTTGAGGTCATAGATGGCTTTACAAAATTTGTAAAATTATTTGCTTGTAAATCAACTAAAGCTACAGAAGTTATTAAATACTTAAATATGTATTTTCATTTCTACAGTAAACCGCAGAAAATTGTCTCTGATAGAGCGACCTGTTTCACCTCATCCGTTTTCGAGAATTTTGCAAATGAAGCCCAAGTCCAACATGTTTTAGTAGCCATGGGTGCACCGCAGGCAAACGGACAAATTGAGAGTGTAAACAGAGTTATAACACCAATGCTTGCAAAATTAAGTCCAGAATTAAATAAATGGGACACTGTTTTGGATCAGGTAGAGTACTGTATAAATAATACAGTTTGTAGGTCAACCGGACAAACACCAGCAAAACTTCTTTTTGGCCGAGACCAAAGGGGCCACACCGAAGATAGTCTCAGAGAGTTTTTAGAGACTGTATTTCAGGACTCATCAAGTATTAGTGAGCTTAGAACCGAAGCAGCTGCTAAGGTTGAGGCCACTCAAAATATAAGCAAACAATACTATGACAATCGTCACAAGCCTCCGCGTAACTTTCAAGAGGGAGAATTTGTAATGGTATCAAATGTGGATGTGACCCCTGGGGTGAATAAGAAATTGATTCCTCGTTTTCGAGGCCCGCACATAATAAAAAAGGTCCTGCCCCATGATCGTTACGTGGTAACAGATATTATAGGGTTCCAAAATTCACAAATTCCGTACAATGGAGTACTTGACTCTTCTCGTCTGAAAGCATATTCCATATAAATAATCAGTTTAATTATTCATTTGCCACTAGTCGTTAGTTTTTGCTATGAAAATATTAAATATTTGTAGATGGTTATTTTAATTACTTTTTAATTTTGAAGTATCAAATAATAATGAAATGCAACGTTCTTTATTGTCCAAGAATACCTTTTTTATTTGATAAAACCACCAGTAAGAAAAAAAAACTTTATTATAGTTCTATAGTAGAGTGTTAATAAGATAATCGAGGCGATTAACTGTCAGGCTGGCCGAGTTGTAGTATTTAAATTCAATATATTTTGAATAATAGCGCGAAAGGTTTGACAGTTGGTTGTCAACGTCCAAACAGAGGGGCAGAATCACTTCCGATAGGGAGAAGGAAGGAAGGGGGATTCTGTTTCTTACTATACGGTTGGACGGTTGATTTTAGATTGTATTTGATTTATAATTTCGTAGTGATCGAGACAAATAAAGTTTTGAGTTGGATTTGATTTATCGGCCTTAATCTCGACACCCTCCTACAGTTCATATATATATATATATATATATATATATATATATATATATATATATATATATATATATATATATATATATATATATATATATATATATATATATAGAAGTGGAAATCTTGTACAATTCAACCCCACCAAAACTAAGTCTTGCTTTCTTTCTCACAAGAGATACAGCAGCCCTGGACCCATCACAATGAACAACCAAGTTATTCAAAGTAATGAGTCCTTTTCTCTTGTTGGCATTTCTGTGGATCGAAATCTTAATTGGCACCAACATGTTACATCAATTGCAGAAGCGGCTGCTAAGAAATTGGGTTTCCTCTTCCGGGCTCGCAAATACTTTTCACCAACTAATCTCTATACCTTATACACTTCACAAATAAGGCCAAACCTCGAATACTGCTCCCACATCTGGGGTGCAGCAGCCGCTTCTACACTCGCTATCCTGGACTCCATTCAAAAGAGAGCTATACGTCTCATCGGTGACCCTACCCTCACCCAAAGGCTTCCATCCCTTGCCCACCGACGTGCCGTTGGTGACCTCTCTCTCTTTTATAGATATCTGCACGGGCACTGCTCAGAGGAGCTTTCCTCCATAATTCCCCCACCTGCTGCCCCCAGCAGATCTACCAGGGGAACAGAGCGAATGCACCCTTTTACTGTCCAGGTCACCAGACATAGAACATCTTGTTATGCCCGCTCTTTTGTCCCGAGGACTTCCAAGTTGTGGAATTCCTTGCCGGCACATGTTTTTCCTTCACCTCCAAACCTTCAAGTCCAGAATTAACAAGTTGCCTCTTTCCTCCTTGTCAACACCCACGGTACGATAGTATTTAGGCTGTAAGCCCTCGTGGTGTGTTGTTGACATAAAATATATATATATATATATATATATATATATATATATATATATATATATATATATATATATATATATATGTATGTATGTATGTATGTATGTATGTATCACACCGATAACTCAAAAAATAATGAGCCGATTTTGATCAAATTTGGCATGTACCTTCCTTTTGTAAATGGCTTGGATAAGTTCGTTAGTCAGGAAAATCGGACGAGGTTTTCCGGAAAAATTTTGTTTTCATTTGAAAAAAAAATTTATCTCAAAAAATAAAAAGCTATGATAACCAAATTTGGTAGGTAGATTTACGATATAAAAAGTAAACTACACACCAAAATTTAGATTTATATGTCACAAGAAAAAAAAGTTATAATAAAATATTTTGTGCCAAATCATTTCTATGAAAATTCACTACCATAACGTACTTGCTGCGTCCAGGCTTTTATTAATTTATGCATTCTGAAAAAAATAAGATATTAGCTTCTAACATCGAAATTAGAAAATAAGTAATACATGATATATTATTGTTTATGTTTGAACACACTGCAATTTTAGAATTTGATTTAACTTGAGTCTTTTCTGAAATATGTGCCTTGTGTGAGTAAATTACAAGAATTTTCATTTTCTTAATTGTAAGGCAAATTCTAAAGTCATGATGAATGTGGTAAAAATATATTCTTTACTTTAGAACGAGACCTTTCGAAATAGGTTAATAGACATTTCTTCCAGATTTTATTTGTTAAAATGAATTACAGAGTTAATGGGTCACCTGAAAACTGTGTACACAGTGAGGATCTGATGATAGATTCTGATAGTCTAAAATGAATTATATGAAGTACAATTTGGAGAACACAATTCTCATGATGGGTCATCTTGAGTAGTCGCATATTCTTTGCTCCTGCTAGTAGGTATTAAAATAGTGGTTAGTTAACTAAATAAAGTGGTGCAGGCAATAAAGCTATCATATGAAACTATATAGTTGGTGTTTTCAGATAGTGCTGTTAAATAATCTTGTAAATATAGTGAATATTTCAGTTTATTTGATCTGGATTTATACGTAGCTTAGTGGTTCATGTATTGTTGTTCTGTGTACATGTGCTTTGAGTTTATTAGTGAAATATAACAATTTTAGTGTCGTTTGTAATGGCAGGTGAGTTTTTATAAATATATTAAAAATATAATATAGGATGACTCTTAAGGTGTTTTATTTCACAATGTTTATATTTACAAAAAATAATGATGGTTACAGACTGAAACCACTAGGAAACTAGATATACATTTTTTTATTTCAGAGAAAAACATGTACACATTAAAAGAGCTGGAAGATATGGCTCCCCAAGATTTATTTACACTCTTAGATGAAATTCCCAGTGATTGTGAATCTGACTGGAGAGTGACGAGTGCGATATTAGTGAGGACAATTTATTTGACATTAATAACTTGCCTATAATTTTTGAAGATGAACAGCTTATTGAAGAAAACAATATAACAAATATTCATAAAGAAAATGTCATTATTGATGATAACTTCTGGGGGGAAGAAGATAAAATTCCCTTGTCTGTGCTTGGGGCCAGAGAATTGGCCACAAAAAAAAAACCATTTGGACCCAGTCAACAGATTATTGTAATGCCAATTACAAGGTGTTTGGAGAGGATGTGGGTCCCCGATACCCAGATGATTTGGTAACGCCAGTAGATGTATTTTTGGATCTCTTTCACAGAGCATTGATTGATAAGATTGTATTCCAGACCAACTTATATGCCCTTCAGAAACGTGGAGGTGACTCTTCATATACACCAACTAACGCCAAGCAAATTAAAACGTTCATTGGTATAAACATCTTGATGGGGATAAAAAAATAACTGAGTTATGGTGACTACTGGTCGGCAAGGCCGGAACTAAGAGATCCCTATATAAGTTCAGCAATGACAAGAGATAGGTTTGCCTGGCTTTTGGGAAACGTACATTTAGCCGACAATTCAGTAATGCCCAAACACGGCTCTACAGGTTACGATAAGTTATATAAAGTTCGTCCATTACTGGACACACGGTCTGAAACTTTTAAAACATCATATAGTCCCTCAAAAAATCAATCAATTGATTAATCCATGATTCTCTTCAAGGGCCGTAGCTTTTTGAAGCAATATATGTCCCTCAAGCCCATCAAGCGAGGGTATAAAGTTTGGCTACGAGCTGTCCATTTTGGATATGTTTGCCAATTTCAAATATACGTTGGAAAAACTAATAATTTACCCGAGAAGGATTTGGGCTATAGGGTAGTTTTAGATCTCACTCGAGATTTGGTTGATAAAGGATACCACATCTATTTCGACAATTTTTTTAATTCCGTGAGATTAGAAAAATCTCTCTTGGCAGATTTGATCTACGCTTGTGGCACAGTAAGAGTCAATAGAAAGGATCTTGCCACTAATATAAAAAGTGATAAAGAACTGGAAACAAGAGGGCAATCTGACTGGAGAGTCAGCAAAGATGGACTTGCATTTATAAAGTGGCGAGACCGAAAGCTGGTTTTTTTTTCTTGGAAACCTTCATAATCCTTCATCTGAGGCAACTGTTACCCGTAAGCAAAAAGATGGGAGATGTAGCATGTCTAATAATGGTTGGCGACTATAATAAACATATGGGATATGTGGATAAAGCTGACATGCTAAAATCCATATACGAAATAGACCGAAAAAAAAATATGGTGGCACAGTGGTATTTTATAGATTTATGTATTGTTAATTCTTTTATTTTATTCAAACAAAAGGTGCAGTCTGCTGTACCAAATCTAAAATTATTTAGGGTAGCAGTTGCCTCAGCATGGATAGGAACAGGTATGAAGGCAAAATCACGACAGAACTCTTCTCCTGTGGCAAATCATTTCAAGCCTGTGGTGCCGTATGAAATTCGCTTTCAAGAGTCTTCACACATGCCACAACATGGCACATCCAGAAGATGTGCATATTGTAGTACAAGTAAAGAACCACACAGAACCAGATGGATGTGCACTACCTGTAACGTTGGGTTATGCCTTTCGGATAAAAAATAATTTCATATAGATTTCATATTTCTAAAATACAGATTTTTTAAACCGCCAAAAATAGTGTGTAATTTAAACTCGCCATGCTTTAGTTTTCTAGTGGTTACATACTGAAACCATAGTATAAGAAAAAAAACCACAAAAAATATGGACTTACTTTATCTGTTCTAAGAGCCCTAAGGAACGATACTTTAAAATTTTTATCTTACATTTTTGAAAAAAATAATTGCCTGGAGCAAAGGGTTAAGCAAACATGTTTTTAACGCTAGTCAAAACAGATATAATTTAGAGCACTTGCTTTGTGGCGTATCGTTGGGCCGACAGTTCTTTGAGCCGACACATCGTAAAGTCTACACTACAATAGAGCGGCGGTTCGACTGACAATACCGCTTTTTTCAGTATTTGCCTGGCCGACTGGCTCTTATATTAATCTCTGCTTCAGGCACTCTTTATATGTTTAAGATGGCTTACATAATAAAGTTATTTGTGTAAAAAATATGTTGAGTTATTAGATACAAATAAACATACTTATGGGTAATTGATTGTTATATATGTAAATATGTATGAAACTCAATCCTGACTCACCTTAATGAAAAGGTCGTTTTTTAATTTAAAAAAATCGATTGATATAAGATTTTATTCCATATTTTAATTACAAAAATGTGATTTAAAGTGAAGCCACATATTATTAAGCATTTATTTGCAAAAAAGTTATCTTTGATGGCATCTACTTTTTCACATTTTATAATTATGCATAGCTGCACAATAGTTTGAAAATTTATGGTTGCGAGGGCAGAAGGTTAAGTACTTCTTTTTTTATAAATATATATATAGGCAATGAAGAAAAAATCATTGGAGATTGAATATGTGGTCATGCCTTTAAAGTTATATATATATATATATATATATATATATATATATATATATATATATATATATATATATATATATATATATATATATATATATATATATATGAGGTACCGACAGGTGGGTTTTGGTAAAAAAAAATACATCACGTAAGATATATTTTAGTTTTCATGATAGAAAATAAAACTGAGCATTTGAATGAATAAATAAAGTTTCATAAAACACGTATATTTAATATACAGTCAGTCCTCGCATAACGTCGTCTCATTTAAAGTTGTTTCATTATAGCATCGCAGTTTGTTGTAGGCAAATGTATTGTTTAACTTGGAACTGATTCAGTATAACGTTGTTACTCTAAAAAAAGTCTAAAACAGTAGGTACAAAAGGAGTAGATAATACATAGGTAAATGAATGCTGTTTTTTCTTAATCCTTTTGTAGTCACAAATATGTACATATGTATGTACATTATATTCATTCGTGATGATTTGTTTTACATCGTTTCACTTAACCTCCGGATTGGTAGGTCCCTAATTAGGATGTTAAACGGGGACTTACTATACATTGTTTTTTTAATATATGTATTGTTATAATATAATTTATAATAGAACATGTTTATACCTTTGCATCTATATAAAGGTATAAACGACATATAGCATAGTGGTGAACACATTGTTAATTATTTCTAAGTGAAATCATATTTGATAAATATAATAAATCCAAATTAAAAGTCCCTTACAATTAACAAGATGTATAAACTGGGTTAGTTATAAAAAATACATGGTTGCTTAAGATTTGTTAAATTTTTAAGATAATATAGTATGTGCATTAAAAACATAATCATATATTTGAATTAAATGAACTGAAAATTATATAAAAATGAAACAAACTATTTTCTTATTTCTATGTTAGATTTTAGAACAAACCCTATTTATAATTTAATGTGGATATAAGGTTATTGACTGTGATGTAGTGGTGAAAATGTCTTGATTGTTACTCTAAAGGTAGCGGGTTTGACTCCAGCACTGAAATGAACCCTAGAACCTCTAAAAATATGGCAAATTTTGTTCGGAAGCCACCGGTAAACCACAAGTTGTAATGGCTAGTCAAATTGATCCTCTCATGAATCTAGCTCACTATAAAGTGAAGGTTTCCTGCATCTGCGTAGCACCTGTGAGACATGAACGCAAGGTCCACACAGGCAAATATCCATGACTCAGAATTGTAATACTATTTTTAATTCCTTAGTTCAATACTTTTACGGTTAAAGTGTAGGTAATGGTAGTCGCCATCTCATGTCTTGAATTTAAAACATGCCAACACAGACACCACACATAATATAGTGTACGAACGGTACAAACAAATGTGTTTGTAAGTTACGCAAAAAATTCACATAAAAAATTACAAAACTAAAAAGTGTATAGATGATCATGATTATCAGTATATGTACCACACATACCATAGTGTACGAACGGTACAAACAAATGTGTTTGTAAGTTATGCAAAAAATGCACATAAAAAATTACAAAACTGAAGTTTATAAATGATCATGATTATCAGTATATGTATTACTAACTATTATTTTCCACAGTCGGTTTCAACAGTCGCAACTGTCACTGCTTTCATTTGATACCACTGATGTTGCATCTGCTTCTGGTAACACTTCATTTCTGGTTGCGAGACAACAGAAATATTTACAGGACGCTTCTGTAAAACCATACAAAAAGCAAACTTTTTTTATCACCTTTTATTATAAACATCTATACTAAACATTTATGATATAACTTCAAACCCGTTTTCTTCAGCATTGGGCTAGGCAAGTGCGTGTATATTGCAAACAAGAAATTAAAAAATTACAACAAATTCAAAATTATATTCAACATAATAATATAAATCTTTAAAAGTTAGCGCTAACCATACAGAGGGACCAGGTGTTCCCTCAAGCCATCAACTGCGTGGCTCATCTTGGATAAGATCTGAACAACCTTGTCACTTTGCTCCAGTTCTGTTTGTGCTGGCTCTGAAATTGAGAAAATGTTGCATAAGAATATTGCATTTGCCACATATTTCTAAATTTTGTAATAAATTGTGCAATATTAGCGAATTTTCATAAAGAAAATTTCGCTTGTAGAGAGGTAACAACTTAAAAAATTTGTTTTATATGTAGAACATGGTTTGCGAAGCTTCTAGGCCAATTAGAGACTTCGGTTTTTTTTTCATCACACTCAGTTCTGTGAGTCAAGTTTTTCAATGGAAAATTGCAAATTTCATTTTCAAAAATGCTATATCTTCGAAACTCGTTAATTTATTTTTATAAAATGTAACTCATAGTTAGCTATCAAACTAGATACAATGTTTTAAAATTCATTTTAATATTTTATTTATAAAATATAATCTGTTATAAAAAACATTAACGTTCAATAGAATAAACAAAGATGAATATATTAAATTGTTTCAGCCACATTATATTGACAGAAAACATTAACATTCTTTTGGGGAATTGTTTTGAAAGTAGCTTTTTAAATGTAAGATACGTGAGTTGAAACAGCTTTAGGATACTCTTCGGAGATAAAGTAACTTGCCTTATCTATACTATAGTTTATTTTGCATACAGATAGTAAAATATATTGTACAAATAAGCCTTCGCTTGTGTATGTAAGAGACACAATTCAGCTACAGATGTAATGCCTAATCAAATAAATCTATAAAACTTTCTAGAATTGTCACTATCAATTTTCTTAAAATTTCAGCTTCTTCAGGACGCTCCTACTTTACACATATATCTACTAGCTCTTGTTCATACAACTTCAATTTTTGCATACTTCTTTTCACTTACAGTTCATTATAACAAAACTGATGTAAATTCGCTACTATAACGCACTTGCTCCGTTCCGACTTTTTTTTTATACAGCAGAAGTGAATGAATAGGTAAACCTAAAGTTCTGAAAGATATCCATGTTAAGAAAATTAACAGTCACTTCTTGTAACACGTAATTTTTTGATAAAGAAATCACAACTGTAAGAGTAAAAAAAATTTTAAAAATGAGAGGGAAGAGATCCAAGATGCGTTATAAAAGGTTAAGTCAAGTTATGCAGATACAAATTAGGCACTTTCCTAGGTACTATATAAGCCTTTATATAAGACCTATACAACTATTTTAGATTCACCATTTCTCTATAGAGGCAATATAACATTTTTACTCTTAAAACAAAATCTAGAGCAATATATTTTGTGCCAAATGCCATCTATGTCAGTCCTAATCCTCTAATACAGTATATTTATTAAGGATTTATGCTTATAGAACAAGCAGGTGTTATTAACCATTAATACAACTAAACTTATGTTTTAGAAGCTATGTAGCTGGAGTCTTCTGGCTTAATAGAACTGTTTTATAGCTAAACATACACAGCGTTTCATAGCCTTTAAAAGACATTTTGATAATAAGTACATACCTATAGATCTTTCTTACAAGATTTCAACCTAAAGTTTATACATATTCCATATGTGCATATATTTATTGTGCTGTTTGTTGGCACACTAGTTTATAATATATGCTTATACAGCTACTTATCCAGCAAACACAGCAACAAAAGAATCAGGAGTTTTATTTTTCGAAATCACAAATGGTGAAACTGCAATGCAATTATAAAACTCTATGGGGTAATCCTGTCTTGTAGACACCTCAGACCTCAGTAGTAAACAACCAATTCGGGTGGAATCGGAACGCAGAAGTGGACGCTGGACGATGTGCACTGTTGCGAGATGAGTATGACCAGAGATAGAAGGATATCAAGGGGTGAACAAATGTTTTTATAATGTAAATAAATTATATGGCGTCATCTACATAAATCAATATTTGACATATTTTGCGGAAAGCAGTAGGAAAACGCAGATGGAGAAAGTTAATTTTCAGCTATGGTGGTCCAGGGAAAAACGTGAGCCTCTGGACCCAAGGGTACTGGGTTCGATCACAGATTTTCTCTCTCCTTTCTTTTTACATACATCAGTAACATCAACCGATGTTGTGCTATTGTGATTGAACAAGGTAATCTGTAAGTTCCGCCTTCCCAGGGGGCGTAAAGCCGACGATCCCGTGCCCATGCGATGTTGGGCACGTTGGAGACCCAAATTTCCCGGACAGTGGGGTGAATGAATCACGTTAGTAAAGACAATGAAGCAATTTCCGTTGCAAATTGCTGATGATAAAGCCAACTGTATATGCTAATAGCAAACGGTATCCAATATATTATTTTGAAAAGTCGAAATGTTTCATGGTAATGAAGCAATTTCTACTGACAAATGTCGATGATAAATATAACCGAGAAAATGGCTCTAAGTGGGTTTCCCTTCGAAGTGTTTGCAACGGAAATTGCTTTATTCACTTTTCACACTCATTTAAGGTTGGAAACTAAAATATAAACAAACACTTCGAAGAGAAACCCATTTAGAGCCATTTTCTCTGTTATGTTTATCGTTGACATTTGTCAGTAGAAATTGCTTCATTACCATGAAACATTTCGACTTTTCAAAATAATATGTTGGATATCGTCTACTATTAGCATATACAGTTGTATTTATCATCGGCAATTCGCAACGGAAATTGCTTCATTCACTTTTCATTCTCATTTAAGGTTGGAAATTAAAATATAAACAAACACTGCGAAGGGAAACCCATTTAGAGCCATGTTCTCTGTAATGTTTATCATTGATAGTTGTCAGTATAAATTGCTTAATTACCATGAAACATTTTGACTTTTCAAAATAATTTACTGGATACCGTCTGCTATTAGCATATAGAGTTGTATTTATTATCGGCAATTCGCAACGGAAATTGCTTCATTCACTTTTCATCCTCATTTAAGGTTGGAAACTAAAATATAAACAAACACTTCGAAGGGAAACCCATTATGAGCGATTTTCTACTGCTTTCTGTAAAATATGTCAAATATCGATTTATGTAGATGACGCCATATTATAATTTATTTACATTATAAAAACATTTGTTCACCCCTTGATATCCTTATATATTTAAAATGATCCTTGGTAATGCTCATCTGGCAACATTGCACATCGTCCAGCGTCCACTTCTGCGTTCCGATTCCACCCGAATTGTTTGTTTACTACTGAGGTGTCTACAATACAGGATTACCCTGGATAGGCTACCTGATGTGTGTGTGTGTGTGTGTGTGTGTGTGTGTGTGTGTGTGTGTGTGTGTGTGTGTGTGTGTGTGTGTGTGTGTGTGTGTGTGTGTGTGTGTGTGTGTGTGTGTGTGTGTGTGTGTGTGTGTGTGTGTGTGTGTGTGTGTGTGTGTGTGTGTGTGTGTGTGTGTGTGTGTGTGTGTGTGTGTGTGTGTGTGTGTGTGTGTGTGTGTGTGTGTGTGTGTGTGTGTGTGTGTGTGTGTGTGTGTGTGTGTGTGTGTGTGTGTGTGTGTGTGTGTGTGTGTGTGTGTGTGTGTGTGTGTGTGTGTGTGTGTGTGTGTGTGTGTGTGTGTGTGTGTGTGTGTGTGTGTGTGTGTGTGTGTGTGTGTGTGTGTGTGTGTGTGTGTGTGTGTGTGTGTGTGTGTGTGTGTGTGTGTGTGTGTGTGTGTGTGTGTGTGTGTGTGTGTGTGTGTGTGTGTGTGTGTGTGTGTGTGTGTGTGTGTGTGTGTGTGTGTGTGTGTGTGTGTGTGTGTGTGTGTGTGTGTGTGTGTGTGTGTGTGTGTGTGTGTGTGTGTGTGTGTGTGTGTGTGTGTGTGTGTGTGTGTGTGTGTGTGTGTGTGTGTGTGTGTGTGTGTGTGTGTGTGTGTGTGTGTGTGTGTGTGTGTGTGTGTGTGTGTGTGTGTGTGTGTGTGTGTGTGTGTGTGTGTGTGTGTGTGTGTGTGTGTGTGTGTGTGTGTGTGTGTGTGTGTGTGTGTGTGTGTGTGTGTGTGTGTGTGTGTGTGTGTGTGTGTGTGTGTGTGTGTGTGTGTGTGTGTGTGTGTGTGTGTGTGTGTGTGTGTGTGTGTGTGTGTGTGTGTGTGTGTGTGTGTGTGTGTGTGTGTGTGTGTGTGTGTGTGTGTGTGTGTGTGTGTGTGTGTGTGTGTATAAAAAGACTTTAAAAGCAAGACATTTTAATTACAAATAAAAATAATGGGGTTATAGTTACATATATTTAAAACGGTAATCTGAATATAATATAAGGTGTCACACGGCGCATTCTAAACGGCGCAGCCGAGACATGGAACAGAAACGTAAATACCACATACAGTGTTGCCGGGTTGTAGTTCTTTTCATTGAATAAGATGTAATAAATATTTCATACTTTTTAATATATTTTTGCCTGTATCAAATACATATAAAAATAGGTCCTACAGCATCTGCAAATAATGTAACAAAACATAATATTGTTACACTTAAGTGTATATTTGTTAAATTTGCAGAGAACCACTCGAACGCTTTTTAGTGAATTTTCTTAGAAAAAATTCACTATTAGGGAGATCCCGACTTTCGAATTTTATTTTAAAAAAATCAAATGAGCGCGAACTAGGACCCCTAGAACCCATATCAGGGGTCAGTTTATATGTATATATGTATCACAGTGATAACTCAAAAAATAATACGCCCATTCCGATAAAGTTTGGTATGTGCCTTCCTTTTATAAGTGACTTGGATAAGTTCGTTAGCCAGGAAAATTGGACCCGGTATTCCGGGAAAATGTTGTTTTCTGTCAAAACAAATTTTCTCAAAAAATAAAAAAACTTTGGTTATCATTTTTGGTAGGTAGGTTTCTGAGATAAGAAGTAGACTATAAACTAACATTGTAGACTATAAACTAACATTTATATTTCTATGTTACAAGCAAAAAAAAAATCTAACAAATATTTTGCGCCAGATTATTTATATGAAAATTCACTACCCCCCCCCCCCAATGTATGCACAAACCACAAGAAAAATTCGTTAATTTGCATGCTGATGACCTCCTGAACAGTTTGAGATGAAACGACTGCTGATACATAAAGTTTGGTAGCTTAGATGCACGCTGACAGTATGTTACCTTTTGTTCTCTTGCCTTTACCGAGTTATTTACGTTTAAAGTTTTTTACACATTACATACTTTAAACAATTTCTCAGCTGCTGGTAGATAAAGTTTGGTATCTCACATGCACGCTGACACTATTCATACCGTTTGTTTACTTGCCTTTGCCGAGTTATTTACTTGTATAGTTTTTTACACATTACATACTTTAAACAATTTCTCAGCTGCTGGTAGATAAAGTTTGGTATCTCACATGCACGCTGACACTATTCTTACCGTTTGTTCTCTTGTCTTTGGCCGAGTTAATTACAGATAAAGTTTCTTGCACATTACATACTTTTTAAACAAATGCGTAGTACGGTTGTGTTCCGTGACACCCCTTTCCTTCCTAAACATTACATTTGACATACAGTTCGCATTGGCCTTGGGAATCCCTGGAATATTCTGGACACATGGACTATTGGCTTCTACTGCCAAGTTATCACTTCGCTTTTAGTAGACCACTAGTACGCGGACCCGTTTAGAAGGTTTCTTATATATTACTATGTTCACCCACGTTATTTCTGGAATTGTGCCTTGTTTACCTTGTTTTCTTAATGACCATCAGTGTTGTAGTGGTTTAAGCGTGCATGTGTCACTGGTTCCTGGTCCGTGCCAATGTTATTTGTTTTCTACATTGTTTTTGCAATGAAGGGGCTGCTTGTAGAAAACAAATAACATTGGCCAGGACCAGGAACCAGCGACATATGCACACTTAAACCACTATAACACCGATGGTCATTAAGAGAACAAGGTAAACAAGGCAAAATTTCAGAAATAACGTGGGTGAACACAGTAATATATAAGAAACCTTCTAAACGGGTACGCGTACTAGCGGTTTACTAAAAGCGAAGTGATAACTTGGCAGTAGAAGCCAATAGCCCATGTGTCCAGAATATTCCAGGGATTTCCAAGGCCAATGTGAACTGTATGTCCAATGTAATGTTTAGGAGGGGAAGGGGTGTTACGGAACAGAACTGTACTGAGAATTTGTTTAAAAAGTATGTAATGTGTAAAAAACTTTATATGTAAATAACTCGGCAAAGATAAGAGAACAAACGGTAAGAATAATGTCAGCGTGCATGTGAGATACCAAACTTTATCTATCAGCTGCTGGGGGTGTTTCCTAAGCATGTTTCTGATAAGATTGTTCAAAAAATCTGGACCCAGCAAGTGCATTATGCTAGTGAATTTTCATAGAAATAATCTGGCAAAAAATATTTTTTAGAACTTTTTGCTTGTAACATAGAAATATAAATATTAGTTTATAGTCTACTTCTTATCTCATAAACCTACCTACCAAATTTGGTTACCACCGCTTTTTTATTTTTTGAGAATTTTTTTTTCGATAGAAAACAACATTTTCCCGGAATACCGGTTCCGATTTTCTTGGCTAGCGAACTTATCCAAGTCACTTGGAAAAGGAAGGCACATGCCAAACTTTATCGAAATCGCCGTCTTATCTTTTGAGTTATCGCTCTGGTACATATATACATATAAAAATTGAAACTGACCCCGGATATGGGTTCTAGGGGTCCTAGTTCGCGCTCATTTAATTTTTTTATATAAAATTCAAAAGCCGGGATTCCCCAATAGTGAATTTTTTCGAAGAAAATTCACTAAAAAGCGTTCGGGTGGTTCTCTGCAAATTTAACAAATAGGCACTTGAATGTAACAATATTATGTTTTGTTACATTAGTTGTAGATGCTGTAGGACCTATTTTTAGATGTATTTGATACAGGCAAAAATATATTAAAAAGTATATAATATTTATTAAATCTTATTAAATGATAGAACTATAACCCGACAACACTGTATGCGGTTTTTACGATTCTATTCATTTTCTGGCCTGCGCCGTGTGACACCCTATATTCAAAGATTACCTTTAAAACTATTTATATATTTGGACCTAATAAACAAATTTTACAACTGTGACTTACTTACTAATTTTAAAATCTGAAGTAAATAGCTAATTCAAATAATACAAGTAATGTATTTCTGTTGCTTCCCTGTCCCCTTGTCTTTTGAAAAACGAAGTGTACTTTGTATAGCAGCATTGTTTTCTCCTATAGTAGGTATTTTCGTAATTTGACTTTCAGCCGTCTGGACATCTGTAGCAATTAGGAATTTTGGTAATCTTTGAATATAGAATATAGGGTGTCACACGGCGCATTCTAAACGGCCCAGGACAGAAAATGAACAGAAACACATTAACCACATACAGTGTTGTCGGGTTGTAGTTTTTTCATTGAATAAGATATGATCAATATATACTTTTTAATATATTTTTGCGTGTATCAAATGTGTAGTACATTGTAAAGAGAATACATCTAAAAGTAAGTCCTGTATCAGATAAAAATAATGTCGCTTTTTAGTGAATTTTCTTAGAAAAAATGCACTAATAAAGAGATCCCGACTTTTGAATTTTATAAAATAAATATTTTCAAATGAGCGCGAACTAGGACCCCTAGAATCCATATCCGGGGTCAGTTTTAATTTTTATGTTTATATATATATATATATATATATATATATATATATATATATATATATATATATATATATATATATATATATGTATGTATGTATGTATGTATATGTATCACACCGATAACTCAAAAACTAATGCGCCGATTTTCATAAAGTTTGGCATGTGTCTTCGTTCTGTAAGTGGCTTGGATAAGATCGTTAGCCAGGAAAATCGGAACAATAACAAATCCGGGAAAATTTTGTTTTCTATCGAAAAAAATTTTAACAAAAAATAAAAAAGCTATAGTAACCATCTAAAAATAAGTCCTGTATCAGATAAAAATAATGTCGCTTTTTAGTGAATTTTCTTAGAAAAAATGCACTAATAAAGAGATCCCGACTTTTGAATTTTATAAAATAAATATTTTCAAATGAGCGCGAACTAGGACCCCTAGAATCCATATCCGGGGTCAGTTTCAATTTTTATGTTTATATATATATATATATATATATATATATATATATATATATATATATATATATATATATATATATATATATATGTATGTATGTATGTATGTATATGTATCACACCGATAACTCAAAAACTAATGCGCCGATTTTCATAAAGTTTGGCATGTGTCTTCGTTCTGTAAGTGGCTTGGATAAGATCGTTAGCCAGGAAAATCGGAACAATAACAAATCCGGGAAAATTTTGTTTTCTATCGAAAAAAATTTTAACAAAAAATAAAAAAGCTATAGTAACCATCTAAAAATAAGTCCTGTATCAGATAAAAATAATGTCGCTTTTTAGTGAATTTTCTTAGAAAAAATGCACTAATAAAGAGATCCCGACTTTTGAATTTTATAAAATAAATATTTTCAAATGAGCGCGAACTAGGACCCCTAGAATCCATATCCGGGGTCAGTTTCAATTTTTATGTTTATATATATATATATATATATATATATATATATATATATATATATATATATATATATATATATATATGTATGTATGTATGTATGTATGTATATGTATCACACCGATAACTCAAAAACTAATGCGCCGATTTTCATAAAGTTTGGCATGTGTCTTCGTTCTGTAAGTGGCTTGGATAAGATCGTTAGCCAGGAAAATCGGAACAATAACAAATCCGGGAAAATTTTGTTTTCTATCGAAAAAAATTTTAACTCAAAAAATAAAAAAGCTATAGTAACCAAATTTGATAGGTAGGTTTATGATATAAAAAGTAGACTATACATTAACATTTATATTTCTATGTTACAAGCAAAAAAGTTCTAAAAAATATTTGGTGCCAGATTATTTCTATGAAAATTCACTGTTATAACGCACTTGCTGCGTCCAGACTTTTTGAAAAATCTTTTCAGAAACATGCTTAGAATCCCCCTCCCTCCCACTGGATGCACAAACCACAAGAAAAAATCCCGAATTTGCATGCAGATGACCTCCCGAACAGTTTGAGATAAAACAACTGCTGATAGATAAGGTTTGGCATCTTACATGCACTCTGAAGATACAGTTTGGTATTTTACATGTACGCTGACAGTATTCTTACTTTTTGTTCTCTTGCCTTTACCGAATTATTTACATTTAAAGTTTTTTTACACATTACAAACTTTTTAAATAATTTCTCAGCTGCTGATAGATAAAGTTTGGTATCCCACATGCATGCTGACACTATTCTTACCTTTTGTTCTTTTGCCTTTGACGAGTTATTTACATATAAAGTTTTTGACACATTACATACCTTTTAAACAATTTCTCAGTACGGTTCTGTTCCGTGACACCCCTTCCCATCCTAAACATTACATTCGACATAAAGTTCACATTCACTTTGGGAATCCCTGTAATATTCTACACACATGGAATATTGGCTTCTACTGCCAATTTATCATTTCGCTTACAGTTTAGTACGCCGCTAGTGCGCATACTCGTTAAGACGGTTTAAGCGTGCATGTGTCGCTAGTTCGTTCCGAACGTTTTTTTATTAATCTTTTCAGAAACAGGCTTAGACCTCCTCCCCTGGATGCACAAACGACAAGAAAAATTTCTTGTTCACACCCCACAAGGAAGTAAATAGGGATGCTGGGCGGGGTAGGTAGCAAAAAGGATATATGAGCAGAAAATGCGAAGAAAACGGCTTTAAAGCTGCCTTCTTTCCATTTTGAAGCCATATCCCCCTTAAACCCTGCCTCCCCCGCACAGCACCCCTATTCGCCACAGGTCCTACTTACTTTTTTGAGGGCTGCTCTCAGGAAATTTTACGTGTGATTTATGTAACGAGGGTGGGTTCTATGTATATGAGAGGGGAAGAAAAGTCTCCCCGGCGAAGCAGCCCCTTCATTGCAAAAACAATGTAGAAAACAAATAACATTGTCACAGACCAGGAACCAGCGACACATGCACGCTTAAACCACTACAACACTGATAGTCAATAAAAGAACAAGGTAAACAACGCACAATTTCAGAAATAACGTGGGTGAACATATGAATATATAGGAAACCTTCTAAACGGGTACGCGTACTAGCGACGTACTAAAGTGAAAGCGAAGTGATAAATTGGCAGTAGAAGCCAATAGTCCATGTGACCAGAATATTCTAGGGATTCCCAAAGCCAATGTGAACTTTATGTGAAATGTAATGTTTAGGAGGGGAAGCCGTGTCACGGAACAGAACCGTACTGAGATTGTTTAAAAAGTATGTAATGTGTAAACAACTTTAAATGTAAATAACTCGGCAAAGACAAGAGAAGAAAATGTAAGAATAGTGTCAGCGTGCATGTGAGATACCAAACTTTATCAGCAGCTGAGGAATTGTTTGAAAAGTATGTAATGTGTAAAAAATTTTCAATGTAAATAATTAGGTAAAGGCAAGAGAACAAATGGTAAGAATAGTGTCAGCGTGCATGTGAGATACCAAACTTTATCTGTCAGCAGCTGAGAATTTATTTAAAAAGTATGTATTGTGTAATGAAACTTTATATGTAAATAACTCGGTAAAGGCAAATGCATGTGAGATACCAAACTTTATGTATCAGCTTTATGTCAAACTGCTCGGGAGCTCATATGCATGTAAATTCACGAATTTTTCTAGTGGTTTATGCATCCAGACGGGGGGTGTTCAAAGCATGTTTCTGAAAATATATTTCAAAAAGTCTGGATGCAGCAAGTCTGTTATGGTAGTGAATTTCCATAGAAATAATCTGGCACCAAATATTGTTTAGAACTTTTTTGCTTGTAACCTAGAAATATAAATGTTAGTTTATAGTCTACTTTTTATATCATAAACATACCTACCAAATTTCGTTGTCATAGATTTTTTATTTTTTGAGATGAAATTTTTTGAAATAGAAAATTAAATTTTCCCGGAATACCTGTTCCGATTTTCCTGGCTAACGAACTTACCCAAGCCACTTACAAAAGGAAGGCACATGCTAAACTTTATCAAAATTGGCGTATTATTTTTTGAGTTATCAGTGCTTTACATATATTATATATATATATATATATATATATATATATATATATATATATATATATATATATATATATATATATATATATATATATATATATATATATATATATATATATATATATATATATATATATATATATATATATATATATATATATATATATATACTTTATTTGTTTGCTGTACGTTTGTGATTTCTTAATGGTTTGCGTGGATTACAGTTTCGAACCGGGGCGGTTCGAAACTGCAGTCCACACAAATCAATAAGAAATCACAAACGTACACCAAACAAAGTGTATATTTAAAAGTGATTACAGTGTAGTGCAATATTCCAAAAGATATATATATATATATATATATATATATATATATATATATATATATATATATATATATATATATATATATATATATATATATATATATATATATATGTAATCTTTGAATATAGGGTGTCACACGGCGCAGGCCAGAAAATGAACAAACACGTCAATACCGCGTACAGTGTTGTCGGGTTGTAGTTCTTTCATTTAATAAGATTTAATCAATATTAAATACTTTTTAATATATTTTTGTCTATATCAAATAGATTTAAAAATAGGTCCTAAAGCAGCTACAAATAATGTCACAAAACATAATATTGCTACATTTAAGTGTAGATTTGGTAAATTTGCAGACAACCACCCGAATGCTTTTTAGTGAATTTTCTTAGAAAAAATTCACTATTGGGCAGATCCCCACTTTTGTGTTCTTTCATCCTCTGTGTGTGTGCGTGCGTGTGTATGTGTGCGCGCGTGTGTGTGTGTATTTGTATTCCCATATTTGTGGAATCTTGTGTGTGCTTGGAACTTTGTAGTGTCGTCTTTTTTGAGTTATGGATTCTTACACTCCGAAGCCACAATTTTTTTCTCGCAAAACAAATTAATTCCCCAATATTATACCCTCTTTCTCGTCGCTTTACAACCATCTTGCAGCTACCTTTGATTTTACCGGTTGTACTAGTTTCTAACAGATGCCAGTAGGAAGATTTATTTGGGTAAGAAACGATGCCAGAATTGAGGTTATGGTTGGAGTACACACACTAATATTTATGGTATCTTATAGATTCACTGATCAGAAGCGCCCCTTGCACAAAATAATTTTAAACAGCCAGTGATCAGTGCTGCGTCGCCAGATATGGTTTCCTCGGCATTGTCTCGATGGAAGATCGATAATTTCCAGCGTCGTTTATTCGTTTGTTCTTTGTATTTCGTTTCTCTCTAAAAATGTGTGTAGGTTTTATGGGTGTATGGTTGTGGATTATTACAGTAAATGTCGAATAAATTAATCAGAGATAGCTACACACCCATAATAAATGTTCATGACTATAAATAAAAATCTGATTTTAACCGTTCTTCAAGGAAACATTTAGGTTTGAATAAATTTATTTAATAAAATTTGAAGTTTATTTGTGTCTAGATTATGAGTGCAAAAGCCTGAATGCAGCAAGTGTGTTATGGTAGCGAATTTTCATAGAACTGTTTTGAATGTTAAATATATATGTATGTTTTTAATGAAAGACGTCAAATTTGGTGGATATTATAACCTTTATAGTAAAAACCATGTATCATATTGCACCAAAATAGCTTTATTCTTTGAAACAGTACAACAATTTTCCCGAAACAACTGGTTGGATTTTCCTGGCCAACGATCATATCAAAGCAATTTACACAAAATTACTCTTGCCAAGATATAGATATTCAGAAAAAACTTTTTGACAGAAATCTAAAAAATGTTTCTTTCAACTATTCACGAAAATTTGAGTGGTGGAAGTGAAGTGGAAGCAAAGAAAACCATAAGAAAAAAAATATTTTCATGTCACAATCTGTCAGAATATGTCTGTCATTAGGAAGTTTCATTTAACATTTGTGAAAAAAATGTACTAACTACTTACATATTATGAAAATGTAAACCTAGATAATCCTATGAAATTAATCATTTCTTACTTTTTTGTATCAAAGGTTTATTTACATTTAATTTTTTTTCAGAAAATCGCTAAATAATCTCATCTGATCGGATGTTAGAATTTAAAAAAATTAAAAATTTTATTTTTTAAAGTGATCCCTACAAACAGAGATCAGTTTGGCTTTTTGCAAAATTTATTTACAGATAATATAATAGAAAATATATCTTTAATTTGTCATCATTATTATACAAAAATAAATCTAACTGACAAGTTATATGACTCTCTTAATAATAACACAAAATGTATGGGACTATTCCTTGATTTTAAAAAAAATTCGATGCAGTCTCACATGATTTACTATTGATAAAACCGGACAAAATTGGTATAGAAGGTCTTGCTCTCAACTTATTTATATCATACCTTTATGATAGAAAATAAAGATTCCGCAATAGGCCGACGTTAAGAAAAATGCGCACTAACTTGCGTAATAATAAACCTATCTCCTTCATCAAATAATGTTTAAGTAATTGCTGCTAAAAAAGCTTCAAGTGCTAGTTGTTTATAAATATAAAGTTTGGAAAAAGAAATGATATGTTATTTTTAGTTATAAATGAGATATTTCAGAAACGTAACATATTGGGTATTTTATGCTAATAAGCTTACACTGAAATTTTATGTAGAATTAAAAAATTACATAGTGTACCAGATGTTATTTTCGAATAATTAAGATGGTGTTAACTCGCTTACCATAAAGCTAATGATTTAGAAAACACAAAAGATTTTTGCTGATTTAAAAATGTGTAAAGTTAAAAACTATAAATTTTCAACACCTTTGCTTTACTAGTCTGTGAACAAGCGCCACATCTATGTAAATGCATCATTCCATTTTTAGTCTTTATGTCTTCCCTAATTTGTGTAAAATCAACTACTTTGACGCTAATTGTATGAACAAATCTAAGACTTATTATCGCAAAAATATTCTGGATTTAGGAAAATGTTTTTTTACGTCGGTCTATTTCCGCGGCTATGGCCAATCACCAACGCCAGGGCGCACTTTGACCTTACTATCCAGTAAATTTTGCCGAATTACTTAATTTTTGTGAGGAAGATATGGATCTTTAACGTGCCCAACATTGCATAGTACATGGGACTGTCACCTTAACGCCCGCACTTAAGGGCTGAACGTGCAGATGTTCAACTTGCTCAAACACGATGCCACAACCTCGGTTGGTGTTAATTTACAGTATGTACTGAAAAGTAATTTGACATTTCTATTAAGAATTGAACCCGGGAGCCTTGGGTCCAGAGGCACACGTTCTTACCCCTTGATCACAGAGGCTGCTAACTAGGTAAAATGTATTTTGTTAGATTTAAATCGTTCTTGCATTTTCGCGTCCATTTTTATGTATAAGGAATTGGTTTTTTATTTGGTAATATACTTACTGTATCTTAAATTCTTATCTTAACTAGGCGGCGATCAGTGTAGCTTCTAAGACATAAAATAGTAAATGTTAACGTTTTTAAAAGCAATCTTTATAACTTTATAACTAAAAATGGTAAAACAGTGGGCTAATAAAATTGAAAGTGTTAAAATATATGACAGTATAGCTGGCCTATTTCCTTTACTCGACATTTCACATAAGGTTTTTGTTTTAGTAAATTACCTTTAATCCAAGAAATCGCTATACTAGAGCCCGTCCACAAAATCATTTCAACATTATTACCTCGTATAACTGACAGTAAACATTAAATATTTTTGCAAACGGACTGCACACAATATTGCAGTTAATTAGCTTGGTTAATGTCAATTGTCAGTGACATATCACCACTCATATTAATTGCGTCAGTGGTAAACTTAGGTCGCTAAAATTTAAAAAAAATTTGGGCGCAGCACGTGCGTTATGGCAGTGAATTTTCATAAAAATGTTGTTAAATAGCAAATATCTCTGTTTTTAAAGAAAGCAGGCATCAAATTTGGTTACCAGTATAACCTATATAGTAGAAACAATGTGCCATGTTTCATAAAAAAAAAATATTGTTTAAAAATGTACAAAAATTGAGCTATTTAAATTTGTAGCATTTAATGAAAATTCGCTACCATAACGCACTTGCTGCGTCCCGAATTTCTGCTCGTACAAGCATGCATTATATTTCGATGGAAAATGCAATAACATAAGGCGTGTTCGATTAAAAAAAAAGAAAATGTGTATTACAAACGACTTATCAACGAGTTATGGGCCTGTGATTGTCGAAATATTTTTTAAGATGTAGCACAAGACACCCTATAATTAATGTATACAATTTTTTTTCGTATCTTGTATAATAACGGATATATTGGGCTTTATTGATTTTTTACGAAAATTCGAGAAACATTATACACCATTAAACGATATTTGCCTAAATGTTGCAAATTTTGACGTTTTAAATCGCGACTTTGACGTTTTGAGGAAAACCTCAATTTATCTTTATTTAAATGCCTCTAACTTTTTTGTCTTTCAGCTTACAGATCTAAGTTTTGGTGGGTAATTTACCTATAATGATTTAAACCTGCGTGCCGATTTTGGTTGCCCTTACTTTAATATTTCCGGAGATATTTTTTTTTTTTCGAAAGGAACACACAAAATTTTCCGGGAAAACCTGGGCCGATTTTCCTGGCTAACGAACCTGTCCAAGCCACTTGCAAAAGGAAAATATTCACCAAATTTAATCAAAATCAGCCCATTATTTTTTGAGTTATCGGTGTGATACATATATGTATATATGTATATATATATATATATATATATATATATATATATATATATATATATATATATATATATATATATATATATATAAATTGAAACTGACCCAGGATATGTGTTCTAGGGGCCTATTTAGCGCTCATTTGAAGCAATTTTTTAAAAATTCAAAAGTCGGGTTCTTCTCAATAGTGAATTTTTTTAAAGAAAATTCACTAAAAACGGCAGTTTCAATGTCTGAAATTATTCCAATTTTTCCGAATCTAAAATTTAAGTACCTTTCGTAAATCCGTTGTGAGGCAGTCACCCACAAAAAGTAAAACGTTTAAAGCCTTGGCATTAATTTTTTGCATTAAAAAACACGTAGTGCTGTTGACTTGTCTTAATAAAGGGGTGAGTGCGGTAAATAAAACATATTGATGGCTTCATTTCAGGGTCACTATACTTTTTATGCATAGTTTTTTAGTATACTCCTTGTTTATGTATTGCCAGATATGGCCTCGTCATATTCCTGAAACGTTCTATTCTTTAAAAGTTTTTGGTTAATGTCTACCGAATTCAGAGCGTCAATATAGGCTTATTGGTGCTTAGGAAATGTGTGAATAAATTCTTGACCGGGAACATTATTTTCATCCTTTAAACTGATTAACCGATCACTTCAAGTTTGCAGAATTTGGATATGTTTACATCAGTTATTAAATTTTCCGTGGCTTGTTAATTTAACACAGTTGTATCTCTTATCACGGCATATTGTTTATGTTATCCTCTGACTTACCTTTTATAACCATATTCTTTCACTTAAACATTATTAAAATAATGTATGGGTATGTTATTAACACGTTTTAGTGAATTTTCTTAAAAACAATTAGTTAATGAGGAGATCCCGATTTTTGAAAAAAATGTCTTCAAATGAGCGCTAATAGAACGCCCCATAGAACACATATCCGGGGTCAGTTTCGATTTTTATATGTATATATATATATATATATATATATATATATATATATATATATATATATATATATATATATATATATATATATATATATATATATATATATATATATATATCTATCAGCAGTCGTTTAATCTCAAACTGTTCGGGAGGTCATCTGCATGCAAATTAACGAATTTTTCTTGTGGTATGCTATCCAGCGGGGGGTAGCATGTTTCTGAAAATATTTTTCAAAAAGTCTGGACGCAGCTAGTGCGTTATGGTAGTGAATTTTCATAGAAATAATCTAGCACGAAATATTTTTTACAACTTTGTAACATAGAAATATGTATGTTAGCTTATAGTCTACTTTTTATATCATAAGCCTACCTACCAAATTTGGTTACCATAGTTTTTTATGTTTTTGAGATAAAAAATTTTTTTAGATAGAAAACAAAATTTTCCTGGAATACCTGTTCCGATTTTCCTGGTTAACGAACTTATCCAAGCCACTTACAAAAGGAAGGCACATACCAAACTTTATCAAAATCGGTGTATTATTTTTTGAGTTATCAGTGTTATACATACATACATATATATATATATATATATATATATATATATATATATATATATATATATATATATATATATATATATATATATATATATATACATACATATAAAAATTGAAACTGACCCCGGATATGCTGTAGGACCTATTTTTAGACGTATTTGATACAGGCAAAAATATATTAAAAATTAGATAATATTGATTACATCTTATTCAATGAAAAAACTACAACCCGACAACACTGTATGCGGTATTTTCGTTTCTATTCATGTTCTGGTCTGCGCCGTTTAGAATGCGCCGTGTGACATCCTATATTTAAAGATTACCTAGGCCTATTTCTCTCCTTTCAGTCGTCTCTAAAGTGATGGAAAAGTAAATAAACACCGAATTACTAAAATTTCTTGAAAAACACAGTCTAATCCACGACAGGCAGTGTGGATTCCGTAGGGGTGCGTACTTTATCCTAAAGGAAGGGCACAGTAAAGTAAATTAACATGATTTACAAAATCATGCCGTGACGCTGTCATACACTAGAAACATCTTACCGACAAACTCCTATTACAGCAATAACACCGCAAAAACAAAATTATATGAAATATGAAAGTATTTCCTAATACACCAATATAGCAGTATAAAATGGTTACTAGTACAGCCAAATGGTAGCATCATTTTATGGCATTATCCACAACTTGCCCTTACTGGTGTTTGCTAATATCGGGAATAACCTATTACAGTTTATTTTTGTACAGACCGAATCTATTACAAATAGAAATACACCACTGGAGATATATATGAAATACTTTAAAAGAACCATAAATAAGCTGTAAGATCCTGTGACATTAAGATATAATATGAAAGTCTGGTGGTAAGAGACAAATGTAGGAACCTTTTCTTCTTTTAAAATATGTACCTAGGACAATATTCAGCAGTATCTAGCGTATCACATTATAAGATAAACGGATTATTACACTGCATTCTAATATTGGAACGTCTCTATATACCATCGATAAAAGGGACCTTGTCATAAATCTCTTTTAATGCAAGGAACTGTCATGTTTAAAAAGCAGCGGTGCCAGATCGGTGTGGAAATGCAATACCCGCCCTATTTTCTTAGGGAGGGTATTGCAAAAATTCAATGGAAAACAAAGTTACACATACAAAGGCTTAAAAATATATTGAATTAAAATAATTAAACAAAAAAATTGCGAAAATATTAATTAAAAAAATGTTTCCCATATTAGAAAATAAAAAGTGTGGACGCAACAAGTGTGTTATGGTAGTGAAATTCCATAGAAAAAATGTGCACCAAATATTTTTTTATGAAATGCGTATAACTTTTTTTCATATAGATCTAAGTTTTGTATATAATATAATGTTTATAACATAAACCTACATTCCAAATTTGGTTACCATAAGTCTGTTATTTTCGGAAATAAAAAATTCTGTCGAAAGAAAACCCAAAATTTTCTCAGAAAACTTGATCCAAGTTTTCTCGATAACGAACTTATCCAAGCCACTTACAAAAGGAAGGTACCTGCCAAATGTCACTTGTAGGAATGCTCTGATCCCCATGCATGAAGGCTAGTCCATCTAACCTCTGTTGTCCCATTGTTAAGCTGAGTCAAATTTTAAATGTTCTTAACGTGGAAAAACACTTTTCTGCAGATTCCACACTAGCAGGCAAAACTGCAAAAAATCTCAATGCAAGATGTACCTATATCACGAAATACTTCTTTATCAGATAATTGGACAGTTTTAACAACTTCATCAAGTACCTGGAGAACTGTTGTTCTCTTTTCTAAAACATAAAATCAGCTGTATCTTAATCCAAATCCAACGTTAGTCGTAAAAAATCTGGACTCCTATTATTATTATTTTTTATAAATTTTCTTTGGATGATAATGTCGTCATTTTAGTGAATTTTGTTTAAAAAATTCAATAATGGGGAGATCCCGACTTTTGAATTTTGAATTTTTTTTTCAAATAAGCGCTAATTGGGCCCCCTAGAATACATATCTGGGGTCAGTTTCTATATATATATATATATATATATATATATATATATATATATATATATATATATATATATATATATATATATATATATATATATATATATATATAGATAGATAGATAGAAAGGAAAAAGGGTTAAGGGCAAAGCTCCAAGGAGACAACCGCATACACGTGTTTCAAGCTTATTAGCCATCACCAGTACGGTATAGTCAGGTGACGATGGGAACACTCTGGATGCAAAAATACACGGAGTGACAAGAGGCAACCAGTGCACATTTGCGGCAACATTTGCAGCAACATTTGGAAGACCCTCAATCCGAGGGAAGCAACCAAAATAGCCAAGGATGCAAAGAAATCACCTGCGTGAGCATCCGAAGCCCAGTAAGTTATACTAACTATAACAGGATCTATAACACGGCATTTCTGTACTAAACTTTGCCCTTAACCCTTTTTCCTTGTATAGTACAGAAATGCCGTGTTATAGATCCTGTTATAGTTATATATATATATATATATATATATATATATATATATATATATATATATATATATATATATATATATATACTTTATATGTTTGCTGTACGTTTGTGATTTCTTAATGGTTTGCGTGGACTGCAGTTTCCAACCGTCCCGGTTCATCATCAGCACGCTACAGTAGCGTGACTGTCAGTCAATAGCATGCTGATGATGAACCGGGACGGTTCGAAACTGCAGTCCACGCAAATCAATAAGAAATCACAAACGTACACCAAACAAAGTGTATAGTGTATATTTAAAAGTGATTACAGTGTAGTGCAATATTTCAAAAGAGATATATATATATATATATATATATATATATATATATATATATATATATATATATATATATATATATATATATATATATATATGTAATCTTTGATTATAGGGTGTCACACGGCGCAGGCCAGAAAATGAACAAACACGTCAATACCGCGTACAGTGTTGTTGGGTTGTAGTTCTTTCATTTAATAAGATCTAATCAATATTATATAATTTTTAATATATTTTTGTCTGTATCAAATACATTTAAAAATAGGTCCTACAGCAGCTACAAATAATGTCACAAAACATAATATTGCTACATTTAAGTGTAGATTTGGTAAATTTGCAGACAACCACCCGAATGCTTTTTGGTGAATTTTCTTAGAAAAAATTCACTATTGGGCAGATCCCCACTTTTGTGTTCTTTCATTTAATGAGATCTAATCAATATTATATACTTTTTAATATATTTTTGTCTGTATCAAATACATTTAAAAATAGGTCCTACAGCAGCTACAAATAATGTCACAAAACATAATATTGCTACATTTAAGTGTAGATTTGGTAAATTTGCAGATAACCACCCGAATGCTTTTTAGTGGATTTTCTTAGAAAAAATTCACTATTGGGCAGATCCCAGCGCGAACTAGGACGCTTAGAAGCCATATTCGGGGTCAGTTTCAATTTATATATATATATATATATATATATATATATATATATATATATATATATATATATATATATATATATATATATATCTCTCTCTCTGTGTGTGTGTGTGTGTGTGTGTGTGTGTGTGTGTGTGTGTGTGTGTGTGTGTGTGTGTGTGTGTGTGTGTGTGTGTGTGTGTGTGTGTGTGTGTGTGTGTGTGTGTGTGTGTGTGTGTGTGTGTGTGTGTGTGTGTGTGTGTGTGTGTGTGTGTGTGTGTGTGTGTGTGTGTGTGTGTGTGTGTGTGTGTGTGTGTGTGTGTGTGTGTGTGTGTGTGTGTGTGTGTGTGTGTGTGTGTGTGTGTGTGTGTGTGTGTGTGTGTGTGTGTGTGTGTGTGTGTGTGTGTGTGTGTGTGTGTGTGTGTGTGTGTGTGTGTGTGTGTGTGTGTGTGTGTGTGTGTGTGTGTGTGTGTGTGTGTGTGTGTGTGTGTGTGTGTGTGTGTGTGTGTGTGTGTGTGTGTGTGTGTGTGTGTGTGTGTGTGTGTGTGTGTGTGTGTGTGTGTGTGTGTGTGTGTGTGTGTGTGTGTGTGTGTGTGTGTGTGTGTGTGTGTGTGTGTGTGTGTGTGTGTGTGTGTGTGTGTGTGTGTGTGTGTGTGTGTGTGTGTGTGTGTGTGTGTGTGTGTGTGTGTGTGGTGTGTGTGTGTGTGTGTGTGTGTGTGTGTGTGTGTGTGTGTGTGTGTGTGTGTGTGTGTGTGTGTGTGTGTGTGTGTGTGTGTGTGTGTGTGTGTGTGTGTGTGTGTGTGTGTGTGTGTGTGTGTGTGTGTGTGTGTGTGTGTGTGTGTGTGTGTGTGTGTGTGTGTGTGTGTGTGTGTGTGTGTGTGTGTGTGTGTGTGTGTGTGTGTGTGTGTGTGTGTGTGTGTGTGTGTGTGTGTGTGTGTGTGTGTGTGTGTGTGTGTGTGTGTGTGTGTGTGTGTGTGTGTGTGTGTGTGTGTGTGTGTGTGTGTGTGTGTGTGTGTGTGTGTGTGTGTGTGTGTGTGTGTGTGTGTGTGTGTGTGTGTGTGTGTGTGTGTGTGTGTGTGTGTGTGTGTGTGTGTGTGTGTGTGTGTGTGTGTGTGTGTGTGTGTGTGTGTGTGTGTGTGTGTGTGTGTGTGTGTGTGTGTGTGTGTGTGTGTGTGTGTGTGTGTGTGTGTGTGTGTGTGTGTGTGTGTGTGTGTGTGTGTGTGTGTGTGTGTGTGTGTGTGTGTGTGTGTGTGTGTGTGTGTGTGTGTGTGTGTGTGTGTGTATAAAAAGACTTTAAAAGCAAGACATTTTAATTACAAATAAAAATAATGGGGTTATAGTTACATATATTTAAAACGGTAATCTGAATATAATATAAGGTGTCACACGGCGCATTCTAAACGGCGCAGCCGAGACATGGAACAGAAACGTAAATACCACATACAGTGTTGCCGGGTTGTAGTTCTTTTCATTGAATAAGATGTAATAAATATTTCATACTTTTTAATATATTTTTGCCTGTATCAAATACATATAAAAATAGGTCCTACAGCATCTGCAAATAATGTAACAAAACATAATATTGTTACACTTAAGTGTATATTTGTTAAATTTGCAGAGAACCACTCGAACGCTTTTTAGTGAATTTTCTTAGAAAAAATTCACTATTAGGGAGATCCCGACTTTCGAATTTTATTTTAAAAAAATCAAATGAGCGCGAACTAGGACCCCTAGAACCCATATCAGGGGTCAGTTTATATGTATATATGTATCACAGTGATAACTCAAAAAATAATACGCCCATTCCGATAAAGTTTGGTATGTGCCTTCCTTTTATAAGTGACTTGGATAAGTTCGTTAGCCAGGAAAATTGGACCCGGTATTCCGGGAAAATGTTGTTTTCTGTCAAAACAAATTTTCTCAAAAAATAAAAAAACTTTGGTTATCATTTTTGGTAGGTAGGTTTCTGAGATAAGAAGTAGACTATAAACTAACATTTATATTTCTATGTTACAAGCAAAAAAAAAATCTAACAAATATTTTGCGCCAGATTATTTATATGAAAATTCACTACCCCCCCCCCCAATGTATGCACAAACCACAAGAAAAATTCGTTAATTTGCATGCTGATGACCTCCTGAACAGTTTGAGATGAAACGACTGCTGATACATAAAGTTTGGTAGCTTAGATGCACGCTGACAGTATGTTACCTTTTGTTCTCTTGCCTTTACCGAGTTATTTACGTTTAAAGTTTTTTACACATTACATACTTTAAACAATTTCTCAGCTGCTGGTAGATAAAGTTTGGTATCTCACATGCACGCTGACACTATTCATACCGTTTGTTTACTTGCCTTTGCCGAGTTATTTACTTGTATAGTTTTTTACACATTACATACTTTAAACAATTTCTCAGCTGCTGGTAGATAAAGTTTGGTATCTCACATGCACGCTGACACTATTCTTACCGTTTGTTGTGTGCGTGCGTGCGTGCGTGCGTGCGTGCGTGCGTGCGTGCGTGCGTGCGTGCGTGCGTGCGTGCGTGCGTGCGTGCGTGCGTGCGTGCGTGCGTGCGTGCGTGCGTGCGTGCGTGCGTGCGTGCGTGCGTGCGTGCGTGCGTGCGTGCGTGCGTGCGTGCGTGCGTGCGTGCGTGCGTGCGTGCGTGCGTGCGTGCGTGCGTGCGTGCGTGCGTGCGTGCGTGCGTGCGTGCGTGCGTGCGTGCGTGCGTGCGTGCGTGCGTGCGTGCGTGCGTGCGTGCGTGCGTGCGTGCGTGCGTGCGTGCGTGCGTGCGTGCGTGCGTGCGTGCGTGCGTGCGTGCGTGCGTGTGTGTGTGTGTGTGTGTGTGTGTGTGTGTAATACACAGTCACAAGAGGCAACCAGTGCACATTTGCAGCAACATTTGGAAGACCCTCAATCCGAAACAACCAAAGGCAAAGAAATCACCTGCGTGAGCATCCGAAGCCCAGGAAGTTATACTAACTATAACAGGATCTATAACACGGCATGTCCGTACTATACTTTGCCCTTAACCCTTTTTCCTTGTATAGTACAGAAATGCCGTATTAAAGATCCTGTTACAACTACTTACAAAAATTTAGCTAAAATATTTCCAGAAAATTCATTTCAAATGGACCGTTTTTCTGATCCGTTGGCAGTAGTTTTAGCTATAGAGTTTGTTGTTTAATGGTATATGCTTTTTGTCGAATTTTCGTAAAAAAATAATAAAGCTCAATATATTTGTTATTGTACAAAATACGAAAAAAAATTGTATACATTAATTATAGGGTGTCTTGAGCTCCATCTTAAAAAATATTTTTACAATCACAGGGTAACCCATAAGTCATTTGTGATACAAAGTTTCTTTTTTCTTTAATCGAACACGCGTCATCTTACATTTTTGCATTTTCCATCTAAATATAATGCATGTTTGTAACAACAGAAATTCGGGATACAGCAAGTGCGTTATGGTAGCAAATTTTCATTGAATAGCACAATTTGCTATTAACCTTAAAAGTTGACCAAGAAACCAATTTTTTCGGGAGCACTTTAAGTTTACTTTCGGAAATTTTTATACATTTTCAAACAAAAAAGTTATTTTGATGAAACATGGCACATTGTTTCTACTATATAGGTTATACTGGTAACCAAATTTGATGCCTGCTTTCTTAAAAAGACACACATGTTTGCTATTAAAAACATTTTTATGAAAATTAACTACCATAACGCACTTGCTGCGCCCAGACTTTTTGTATTATAACTGCAGGAATCATTTCCGTCCAGTATCAGAGAAATAATACTCGAAAAGAACTGCGTGCGTAGACTAGCTCAATGCACCCCACCGACAAAGGAGACGCAAACAGACTCATCAAACAAGTACGATGCACCCTACAAGAACTCCGCAACAACCGTTGGGGGGAACGCCTCCAAACCCTGCCTGCCCAAGACAATTCCATCTGGCGAATGGCAAAAGCCCTTCGCTCCTAAAAACTTCCGATATCCCCACTTCACGGCCGTAACGGTGTCGTATACACGGATGCTTCCCCTCCGATGACGATGCCATGTCTTTCGAGTCTGACTCCAGGCAAGCCAAGACCCGGAGTGCGCCGCGAGTACTGCTACCAAATCCACCCTCCCTCCTTCGATATTCCTCAACAATAAGGAAAAGTGGACCTGTCTCTCAGGCTACTTTACCCACCAAAAGATCAACTGCGTCAAGGCCAAGAATCTTACCGATTCCGTAATAATTCACTTGACGTCAGCTACTGACTTCAAACAGGCTACCAAAATCATGGATAGCCTGCAGCTCCAGTATCATTCCTACCAGCTCCAGGAGGACAAACAACTAAAGGGGGGTCTGTGAAACCATCCCCATCGAAGAGGTAGAAAAAGACCTCGTCAAACAGGGTTTCCATCCCGATGGTGTCCACCGTATGCATCGCAGAGGTAAGGACAACAAAAAAATCCCCATGTCCCTCATCGTGACCAACTTCCCCAAGTCCGAAAGGTCCATTTTCGACATCGAAACTGTGTGCGGCCTCATCGTCAAGGTGGAGTCTCTGCACAAAAAGTACCTTCCGAACCAGTGCCATCGGTACCAAAGGTTTGGTCACTCCCAACAGTCTTGTACGGGAGCCTCCCGCTACGTGAAATGCAGCGGCCCCCATTTGTCTGTGGAGTGTAAAAAGCCCCTATCCGTCGACCCAACTTGCTGCAATTGCGAGAAGCGTCACACCGCCAACTACAGAGGCTGTCCAAAATTCCCCAAACCCAACAAACAGATCTCCCAACGGAAGCCGCAAATTTCATATGCGGCGGCCACTGGATCTTCCCGTCCCGCCCAACCCTCAACAACCCCGAAACCGGCTACACCCAAGCCGAATCCAGCCCCTTCTGCAAAAGCAGCTTCCACTGCAAAAGCATCTCCCGCCATAGACCTGTCCAGTGCACTTTCCCTTATTACCACGATCAATTTCACACAGCTGAAGTTAATCACGGGGAAAGTTCTGAACATTCTTTAAACCTTCCCTGATCTGCTGATGCTGATTACTTCCGCCATCTCCCTAATCCCCGAAATCGTGTCAATCTTCCAGAAGTAAATGATTTCTCGAAGAAAGCCACAATCCCTGCAGGTTGCATCGTGGAATGCAAATGGACTAGCCTGCAAAAGAAATGAGCTCCAAGAATTCGCCCAACGCCTAAAACTGGACGTTATTCTAGTGCAGGAAACCTAAATGCGTCTTCCAACCAATTCGAAACTCTCCAACTATACACTGTATTGCAATGACCGCGGCACGGCAGTGTATGTCAAAACAAATATTGACCACCACCCTCTCAGTACGCCAGCCCTGCAAAACATCGAGGCTACACAAATCGAAGTAAACACTTCCTCTGCAGGCCCAATAAAGTCAATTTCTGCATATAATCCTCCACAAAAGAGAATTCTAGACGCCGACATAGACCTCTTATTCGATACCAACCAATCCATAATAATTGCTGGCTATTTAAATTCCAGACACCCCAATTGGCATTCTCGTAATGTCAACACAAATGGTAAAATCCTCCAAGCATATGTCGACAACCATGCAAATTGCACGGTTGACGCTCCCCAAATACCTACACACTTCGGCAGTGCGGGCAAACCCGACGTGCTCGACATAGTAATCATGTCGAACACCACCCTTCTCCATGAAATAACAACCATAAACGACCTCTCGTCGGACCATAACCCAGTCATATTGCAGCTCGGAGATGTCAATGACGAACCCGACCTCCCAAGGAAAAAGGTACTGTGGCCAGTTTTCACAGATCATCTTAAAAACATCCTTGGCAATATTCCGGTTATCCGTAGCATCCCCGAACTCGAGGGTGCAGTGGATAATCTACAGTCCAAAATTCAATGTTCTATCGAACATGCATAAAGGACGTACCCCGTCCCGAGCAATCTGCCACCATTTCCGTCCAGTATCAGAGAAATGATACGCAAAAAGAACCGCGTGCGTAGACTAGCTCAACGCACCGGAAACCCCACCAACAAACGAGACGCAAACAGACTCATCAAACAAGTACGATCCGCCCTACAAGAACTTTGCAACAAACATTCGGAGGAGCGCTTGCAAACTCTGTCTACCCAAGACAATTCCATCTGGCAAATGGCAAAAGCCCTTCCCTCCCAAAAACTTCCGATTTCCCCACTTCACGGCCGTAACGGTGTCGTATACACGGATGCGGAGAAAGCAAGTGCATTCGCAGATGATCTGGAGTTGCAATTCAGCCCGAACGATAACAACGTTGATCTATCGCACGTAGCAAGAACGCATCGATATGCCAGGAGTGCGCTTCGCGCCATCCCAGACACAACTATTGAGCCTACAACTTTGGAAGAAGTTTCCCAAATAATCAAATCATTAAAAAATAGGAATGATCCAGGATACGATGGAATCTTCAACGTAGCCCTGAAAAATCTCCCCCGCAAAGCCGTGGTATTCCTAGTTACGATTATGAATGCCATGCTGCGATTTCAATACTTTCCATCCATGTGGAAACTTGCCGATATTATCAACATCCCGAAACCCAGCAAAGATCCGCTGTTCCCCCAGAACTACAGGCCCATTAGCCTACTACCAGTCATCGGCAAAATCGTCGAAAAACTGATTCAGAAAAGGCTAGCTTCATTCACCTCAGAAAATCATATCCTCCCAGATGAGCAATTCGGTTTCAGACACAAGCACTCCACCACAAACCAAGTCCTTCGTGTGGTGGAAAACATCACCCAAGGGTTTAACAAAAACAAGTCAACTGGTGCAATATTTCTTGACATTGCTCAAGCCTTCGATAGGGTTTGGCATGCGGGCCTCCTAAATATACTTCTAGCATTTAATTATCCTCTCCCTCTGATTCTGCTAATCAGGTCATACCTGCAACAGAGGAAGTACCAGGTCAAACATCTGGGAGCCAGATCTAGAACATACTCAGCCACGGCTGGTCTCCCGCAAGGTTCTGCTATCTCCCCTCTGCTGTACAATATATTTGTCGCAGACATTCTGACAGCGACATACGCACTGTACGCAGACGACACTGCCATCCTCAGCAGCTCCACTCACCTGAGGATAATAACCGAACGACTTCAGACCGCCGTAGACGAGCTGCAAGGCTGGTATAGGAAATCTTGTCTAGCCATAAACCCCGATAAATGTTCAGCAGTCCTATTTTCTAAGAGGAGACACACACACACCACGAACACGTATCATTAGACAACCGTCTAATTCCCTGGCAAGATTCCGCCGAATACCTCTTAGTTTTCCTCGACAAACACTTAACATGGCGCCACCATGCCCGACGAAAAGCCTCGTTGTTCATCTCGAAGCTGTTCCCGCTTCTAAATAGAAATTCCAAATTTTCCAGGAACAATAAATTGCTCATGTACAAAGTCATAATCCGGCCAGCCATGACCTATGCATCCCCTTCATGGGCCACCGCGGCTGCAACTCACATCAAGATCCTTCAAATCATCCAGAATCAAATTCTGAGAATGGTTACCGGAGCGCCATGGTTTGTCAGAAACAGTCAGATTCACTCTGATCTAGAAATGCCTTCGATACTTGAGTTTATTACTCAACTATCCACAACTAAGTTCGCAAAGCCGCTTCTCACCCAAATGCTCTTCTCCGTAGGGCCACCGACTACAATGAGCAACTTCCACATAAGCATAAGCGGCCAAAACTTTTACTTACCCGCTAACGCCCCCGCGGTAAAAACATAATGGAAACATTCAAACCCAAACGTCATTGTGTGAAATCTTTCCGACGGAGGTATGGACTAAGGTCCGGTACTCCATGGGAGCGAGTTTTAGTGAGTATGAGTGTCACAGCATCTTGATATTCCACGCACTACGGTGTTGTGTATGAGGTCTGCATGATGCATTTCTCCCTCCTGTATCCAACAAAAAAAAGCCCAGTAGTTCTTCCTGAAAATACTTAAAAGCGTAAAAATAAAGTATAGCAGATATCTAAAATCACACGTTTTAAAGCAAAATTGTGCATAACAATCGTTTTGTAATATTCTAAACAAGATCCATTAAAAAACAAATATAGCTTTGTTAAAAAATCCTGAAAAAGGTACGTTGGTGGATATATATATATATATATATATATATATATATATATATATATATATATATATATATATATATATATATATATATATATAACTTTTCCGCCAGTTATAATTTTGTCCATGTATGATACCGATTGTCGAAGATAAAAAAGCTATTTTTGTATTTTACAGTGTGTTTCTTAATAACATGCTAATATTTAAGGAAGTTATTCTTGGGTCCATTTTGAGAAAGAAACTTTATATGAACATATGCCCTAAAAGTATTAACTTTTGAACTACAGGTTGTTAAAGTTTAAAGAATTTTTTTTATGTTTGGTACGTTTTTTAATAATATTGTTAATTTTAATGACTTAAATACGTGACAACTAGACTCGGCAGTCAACTGTCAAAACTCTTTATGTTTACAAAAGAAAATATGCTTATTACGTAGAAGGTACTAAGTGAAGATTGGAACCTGTGATGAGCACTGATAAGTACACTTGGGGAACCCAAGTCACCACAAAACATTTTAGAAGACCTGACGATCGTGTCACTAACCAAGTTGGCGTCATCAGAGGATGGAAAATGAAAGAAGTTTTCATACTCTGATGACGCTAACTTGGTTAGTGAAACGATCGTCAGGTCTTTTCAAATGTGTTGTGGTGATTTGAGTTCTCCAAGTGTACTTATACGTACAAAGTAGTTTTTAACCTTGACAACACCCAATTTTATAACAACGATGATTGAATTTTTTTTTATGCGAAAACCGTACGTGAAACGAAAAAAAATGAAGCAACCAGATTTGCTAAGAAAGGGATTCAGATTTCAAAAATAATTTTTAGCTAAAATAACCGTGGGGTATCACTTTCCTCTGTAAAATGATTCAGTGCAAATCCCCCACGAACGCCATTGACAAGAATAAAAAATTATGTTGTACAGCAAAAAATGCCCTTTGATGCATAGAAGACGCGTACTACATTTCATAAAAATATTTAGGGTTATACTAAAGTAATCATACAATAAATAATTTTTTCTTCACATTTTAACACCCTCTAGTTCAAAAGTTTATATATATATATATATATATATATATATATATATATATATATATATATATATATATATAACAAAAACTTTAGATCATTTATATGAACACTCATTTCCATAGCGCACTTTGTCGCGTCCAGACTTTTTATTATGAGTAGTAGAATGTTCGCCACATGATTGTACACTTATTTTCTTATGCTGGTTGCATTTTCGCGCATTCACTGTTTTTGTAATACCTAGTAATACTTTAATTCTTTCTAAACTCAGTGGGCAGTTCTCCCGACATATAACATTTCTTAATCTGCACATTTTTATAATATTCATTGATAACAAATTAAATTTATTAATAATAAACTGACAGATAAATAAGGTTGGAACTGAAATGGTCTTAAAAACTTTGAAAATTTTTAATTACAATTTGGACATATATTTACTATTTAAGTATGTTTTATGAAAATTCGCTGCCATAACGCACTTGCTGCGGTCACATTGTATTGTTGTTATAGACAAACCTTATTAAGGCGCCTTTTATTCATTTTTTCAAACATATCAGACTAAATGTGTGCTTTTGTAAAGGTGTGACTATATATGCATCAAGATTATTCTAGATTCTCGCTTATTAAGATTTGAAATATTTTTAGAACTCTGCAACCAAGCAGTTGCTGTATGTAGACTTTTTTTATACTTTTATTTACTATTTACCATTTTAAAAAATAAAACTCGCTACCACAAGTAACTTGCTGCATACAAGTTTTTTAACAAATACTTACTGTTTAACAACATGAATTTTTTTATGCAAATTTGTTACCATTACGCATTTGCTGCGCCCACACTTTTTTCTTATTGCGATTCAACAAATCTTATCAAGTGCCTTTTATTAATTTTTCTCAAGTATCGGAATAAATGTGTGCTTTTCTGAAGGCTTCACATATATGTATCAAGATTTTTGAAGATTCTAGCTGAATGGGAAGGATTTAAGATTTGAAATGACTGAAAAACTTTCTTTAATACTTTTATTTACTACCTATTTGATTACCAATTTAAAAAAATTAAAACTCGCTACCACAACAAATTCGCTGCCAAAACGCACTTGCTGCGTCAACACTATTTTGTTATTGCAAATGGATAACTCGTATTAGGTGCCTTTTATTATTTGTTTTTTCAAATATCATAAAATATCTGTTAGTTTGTCTATTTAGGTTTGCTTAAAATGGTCTTATAAATTCAAAACAAGGGTTCTTTTAACTTAATTATAGGTATACTATATCAACACGCAAAGGTGTTAAGCAAATTGCCTATTGCATAAACTTTCAGCACTTTCGTGATGAATTACAGTCGACCAATAAATTAGTGTACGTCCGCCTAAATGGATTGGTGTATGCAGGGGTTGCATACATGTAGACGCTGTCGGTCGAACGATACGCACTCATAGTGGACCAGTCGATTTTTGGGCGTCGGCATTAAAAAACTAGGTGTATGGCGGGTTGCAAACATTTAGTTACTGTCGCTCATTTCTGCTGGACTCCTCACAAGCCAAAGGAGAGGTAGGAGGGGAGGAAATAATGTTAGATAGTTGAAATTTTATTTCGAAAAATGTACATCTTATAGTTTAATACCCCTCCTATAATAAGATATACAGAAAATATAGCCCCAGTTACTCAGAAGCCGTAGGAGAGAAGAGAGGTAAGGAAATCTTGTGGAATATTTGAATTTTTATTTTAAAAACTGAACATACTAACAGGTTAATATTATCTAACCATGGCTAAAAGTTAAAAGATAAATAATCTAGTGGTTTTTAACTATGGGAGTAAAAGTTTTTATAATAGGCCAAAATAATAAAAATGTTGATAATAATGTATAATTTAACTGGGGATAAGATAAGAGTTGCTGAAGACAAAAAGTCATGGGTGCTAAGATATCGCCTTTGAACTGTGATCATGATGGTGAATGAAAGCTTATTGGTAAATTGGTTACCTCAACTAAAATTTAAAATATACAATTTACTAGACTTATGTTACCTTCCTGGTTGGTGTATAATATTATATTTGAGTAGAAGTTTTAATATAAAATTAGCCTAAAAAATTCCGGAAGTATTATGTTTAGAAAGAATCACATAATGTATTAATTTTTAGCGCTTTTTTAAAGGCGATTTAATATTTTGTTGAAGTAGCTATTTTTAGCTGAACTCTAATCGTAGGAAGGCTAGAGGGAAGGTTTTATAACGTCTTGTACCTTATCTATATTGTTACAAATATGCAAAGGATAAACATATGTCTAGTGGAATCCTAGGAAAATACAAAGATATATTTTTGTGCTGGTTGTCATTATTATAATTTTTGCTGTCAATTTCTCATGAGCCATCGCTATAGTAAGGCTAGTTCACTTCTTGCTTGTCTTTGCTCTAGTACGGTGTAAGCTTGTTGTGAATGTGAATTTTTTCTGTTACCGTACGTCTGTAAGCTTTTAACAATGTGCTTATTTTACCTAATTAAAGATTTTGATTTTAGTGTAAACTTGCATGTTATATTTATTTAGTATACCAACGATGTTTACCAAGATTGCCTCCCTTCCCAACTCTCCTACGGCTTGCGAGTGTTAGGTGCTATATTTTTTGACAGCATTTTATAGAAACAATAACCACGCTTACTCTTAATCTGTTAGTATGAATAGTTTTTCAAATACAAATTTAAATATCTATCAAGATTTCCACCCCTCCCATCTCTTCTACGGCTTGCGAGTGCGCTTTATTTTTTGATACCATTTTATAGGGGCAAGAAATAAACATTTAATTATCTGTCAAGATTTCCTCCCCTTCCATCTCTCATACGGTTTGCGAGTGTTAGGCGCTATATTTTTTGTTAACATTTTATAGGAACAATAACCATACTTAGTCTTGTCTGTTAGTATGTATAGTTTTTAAAATAAAATTTAAATATCTACCAAGTTTGGTACCCCTCCCATCTCTCGAACGGCTTGCGAGTGTTGGGCGCTATAGTTTTTGATAGCCTTTTATTGGAACAATAACCATGCTTAGCCTTAAGCCCAAGGCTTCCTTCTCTTTCATCTATTCCACGACTTGCAAGTGTTTGTGATATATTTTTTTGATAGCATTTAATAGGATCAATAATCCTTTCAAAGTTTAATATGTCAGTATGTACAGTTTCTAAAATAAAAATTTACATTTCTAACACTATTTTCTCTCGTCTCATCTCTTCTACGGCTTTATGGTGTTTGGGGCACTATTTTTTTGATAGCATAAAATAGGACCAATAACATTACCAAGTCCTAATCTGTTAATATGTATAGTTTTTGAAATACAAATTTAAATATCTACCAAGATTTCCTCCCCACCAATCTCTCCAACGGTTTGCGAGCGTTTGGCGCTATATTTTTATGATAGCTTTTAATAGGACCAATAACGTTTCCAAGTTTTAATCTGTTGGTATGTATATAGTTTTTGCAATAAAAATTGAAGTATCTAACAATATGCCTTTTCTCATACGGCTTGCGAGTGATCGTGGGTACATTTGTTGACAGCATTATATAGAAGCAATGATAACCCAGATAGGTTTTAATTTGTTTCTACGTGCGTTTCTGATATTGTGACTAAGTAAGTTGAGTAAAATGTATCTTATGCGTCATCCCAGTTGTTATCGTAAATCGGCTGCTGCACATTTGAACGCCAGAATTACATTGGTTATTCACGCGAGAAGGTAAATCCATGTGACAAGCTAAATTCCTTTAAAAAAGGTGGATCTTCTTACAAAGGTAGATCCATTTAAAAAGGTGAATTCCTTTAAAAAAAGGTGTATCCTTTTAAAAATGTAGATCCTTGCAAAAAAAATAGATCCTTGTGAAAGGGTAGATCATTGCACCTACTAGTTTGTATACTTATGCAATTGCTATGAAATTTATTTTCATTATGTTTTAGTTAATAAGGCGACTCGGTATAATTAAACAGATACAAAATTCATGGCAATATAAACCTAATACCATTTTCTGGCGTTGTTACGTACAGCGTATGTTCAATTAGGAACACACAATTCTGACCCTAATTAACAAGCTTGGGCGTGGTCCCGAGGTTGAAAGGCGTAACAATTATACAAAAATTATATAAAAGCACATGTATTACGTATAGATATTCAGACATAATCTCCTCCTACCTCAATACATTATTCCAAACACACACTAATTACATATATTTGTACGAATACTTTGCCGTTACGTCGATTCCTATTTAACCCGCGTTAATTTCTCCGGAAATTCGTGGAGGCCGAACACTGCCGCTATTTCACTTCCACATGCTAATTACACACAGCTGTGAAAGCACTAGACTTTTGCGACGGTTCCTTTAACACACCTTGATTTTTCCGGAAACTCGTGGACACCGAACACTGCCACTATATTTAATTTGCACACCCTAATTACACACATTTGTGAAAACACTTGGCTTTTGCGATAGTTCCTATTTAACCCACGTTGATTTCTTCGGAAATTCTTGGAGACCGAACACACTGTATTTCACATTCACACACTAATTACCGCCACCGATTTCTCACGTCCGTCAATGTTTCCGCGACTTAACTTTACGGTTAAGACGTTTGAATTTTTAAAACAATTTATTTAATACCTTAAACAATCAATACTTAATTACTTAATTACAAAAAATGAATAATACAATATAATAAAAATATAACGATCAACCTACATGTGATCTAATGTCTATGCACTCGATGTGCAGATGACTAACTCGGAACAAGAATGAACGGTCGTATCTCTGTGAGCAGCCTCTTTATAGTCTTCCCTCCAGGCGTGGCACTATTGTCTCTGGATGAACAAGGAATCTGCTGATGTAGATTCTCACAGTGATATTCCGTCCTACTTGCGGTTTGAGCCTGCATAGTTGTTGGCTCCTTTCTGACTACGGCTGACTCAGCGGTTCTTACGGTGGGAAGGCGATATTGTAGCATAACGGACCATTGTTTGGGCTCCATTTATCTCGCGAATTCGTGTATTCTGCCAACTGACAATTGTTACTATTTTTCTTGCTTGTTGTCAGCCGCCAATTACCACACCTGGCTTTTGCGACGGTTCCTATTTAACGCACGTTGATTTCTCCGGAATTCGTGCAGACCGTCCACTGCCACTATATTTCACTCACAAGTTAATTACACATTTTTTTAAAACACATGGCTTTTGCGACGGTTCCTATTTAACCTACGTTGATTTCTCCGGAGTTCGTGGAGACTGTCCAATGCCACTATATTTCACATTCACATACCAATTACCGCCTCAGTTTTTCTCACTTCCGCAGATTTTTCTGCGAATTCGTGTACACTGTCCACTGATAATTACTTGTTGCTATTTCCACTTGCTTAATGTCACCCGCTAATTACCACCTGTAACCTTTAGGTTTCACCTGATCCAAAAAGACATCTTCAAAAGTTCGTGCTGACAGATGGCGACTCTTCGTTTTATTTGCATAAGGGTCATAATTTTAAAAAATGGTTAGGTGTTAGAAGTTTGGGGATCATATAATAATAATCTTGATGTCCTGTTATGTAGAGATTTGTTTTATTTGGATAAGCCTTTTGTAATTTCAGGAAATGGCTGGGGTTTAAAAGTTCATGTAAAAAGGTGTATCATAATATTAAGCTTGATAACATGTTTTATGTGAGAATTTCTAACTAAACTATTTAAAGAAGATATATTGTAAGAAACATTATATATATATATATATATATATATATATATATATATATATATATATATATATATATATATATATATATATATATATATATATATATAAAGTATAACCGTCGCCAGTAATTCAACAATAAGTTATTCTGTTTAAACGGTGAATGTAACGGCTTGTCCTCCAGACACCAACATTTATTTCAGAATTTCTCTTACTCCCGACGCGTTTCGACACTCAAAGAGGTCATCTTTAGGGGATAAATCTGTTAAAGTGTCGTGTACGATCTTTAACTTCAAGTCAGTTTCCTCCTTTTTGGCGTATGCTAATCTGAGTTCCTTCTTCATCACCGATATACTGAATTTCTGAACAATACTATGGAGATCTGCTGTATAAGTTCTTGACAAATCTTGGTATTAGATCTCTCCTCAAACATGTTGACAGGAACCAACTCCTGAGCGACAATAGGACTGAACACCTAGACAATCTTCTTTAAGAATTTGTGACATATGCCTGCCCCGCATTAATGATTTCATTCCTGAATGTCACACCGTCTGAGATTACCATAATTAAACTTGTTTAAAATTGTTTAATTTTGGTGTCTGAAGGAGAAGCCGTTACATTTAACGTTTAATTATGGTAACCCCAGACGGTGTGACGTTCATAAATGAAGTTATTCTGTTTTATATTTATTTCAATTACTGTAAGTCAGCCCTAATAATTTTAGAAATGATTCAAGTTTGCAAGCCATAGATAAGTATGCCACCAACCCGACCTCACCCAGGCAATTCTTTCCATTTTTCGATTAGGTCTAGATGTTTAGTTACTTAAAAAATTATATAGCTGAAAGGAGAATATAAGTCTTTTAATGCACGTTCGGTTCCCTATACTATTTTTCTTTTTAATTTAGCGTCGCCTATTTCCACGATTATGGCCACTCACTGACGCTAGCGAGTAGTTTTTCCTCACTATACTGGAAATTTTGCCGAACTCCTTCCTTTTTGTAAGGAGGGTAGGGACATTTAACGTGCCCAACATCGCACGGACACGTGATCGACGGATTTACGCCCCCTCCGAAGTGCGGAACGTACAGACATTCAACTTGCTCAAATACAAATGCCACAACCTCGGTTGATGTTAAGTTATTACAGTATGTACTGAAAAAGTGAAAGGAGAACCCTGGACATCGAACCCAGTACCCTTTGGTTTAGAGGCACACGTTCTTACCCCTGAACCACCGAGGCTCTGTTTTCTATACTATTTAAGCTATATTGTTACGCTGGCGACTTCTCACCGTGTCTTCCGACAGTTACTAAATAAAGAAGAGAATACTGAAACACGTCTAAATTCATATTATACTTACTTTATGAACGACAGAATTGAATTTTAGAAGACCTGTCATTCAGACAAAAAATATCCCAGAAGGATACACGCGAAAACTTATATATACGCAGTAATGAAATATAAATTGCAATTTAGTGTATTTTGCAAAATAAATAAAAAGCTGGACATGGGGGGAGGCCGGTAAATAAATAGACACACATGTAAACGAAACCTATAATTTTCGATAGTACCTTCGCTAAGCTCAGTACCTGGCAACCCATCCCTGAAGGATACTCGCGAAAAACTACAGGTACCAGGCAGGGCAATTTAAACAGGGGAATTTAAATGTGTTATTTTGTTAACTGAATTATAATGTGAGAAGATGAGCGACTGACCAATTGCGACAGCATTGCACTTTTCTTTCTGAATACTCTATCCTTGTGGTTATCCATCAACGCAACACAAAAATAAAATGAAACTGAAAATTGAGAACGGAAAATTGAAAACTGAAAACCAAATAATTATTATCTCTTAATCAGGAAACCAAAACGCTTTAGAGTTGCTTAGTTCAAGGGGTGCCTATTGGTTGCAAGTCAGTAACGGCTTGTTCATATTTGGCAGACATTATTTTATTTCTGAAAAGGGAATCAGCGGTCATTACAGGTCTTTTAGGTAACACATTTTTTAATTATTGTTAGCGATTTGGGGTTTGTCTTTGTAACGTCGGAATGTTTGGCTAGAAAAACATTTTGCGATGTTATATTCATTTTTAAAAGTATGTAATAAAACATGTTGTCGATATTTTATTTTTATTTCTGACCTTCATCCTTATGCAGTGATTTAAACGAGTTAAAGGTGTGTAATAGTCAAATGAAAGGTATGTATTTTTCTAACATGGATTGGGGTCCTATCACTGGCCATGTTCTTGTGGCAAACAGTTTACATAATGAAGAGTATATCATCTTAATTACATACTTAATTAAGTTATATTTATATTTACATATTTACAAAGAACACTTAGAAGGAGGGTAATCTTTATATGTATAGAGTATATATGTGTGTATATATATATATATATATATATCTACTACCGCACTTGCCTAATTCATCGTCTGATATTTTGTTAGTTACTTTATCTTTTTAGTGAACACTAGATAAGAGGAAATAGTATTACTTGCAATAATTATTTTTTTAATTTATCAAAAAGTAATGATCAAGTTAATAACACTGCAAACAAATGCACAGAAAAATTTAATTTAATTTTTGCAACATAAGTCAAAATTATCAGGAGATAATGTTTGCATGCTGTAAAAATCGTAAGAATCTATTAACAAGATATTTTGAAAATAACAACGTTAAAAAAGTAGTTGATAATAAGAATATATAATTTAGCTTATAAGGTCCTGTGGTCTGCTATAAATTTTCTTTTTTTTTAATTTCAGCCTGTGTTCTGTCTTGATAGAACTGAAGAAAAGGAGTACGAAAACGTTGTTAATTCGTTTTTCGAATATGTTGTTTTTGATACTAGAATTCTTAAAATACAATGCGATAACTGTTTATTAGAAAATAGCTCAAACAGTACCCACATTTCTGGTGATATTGCCGTCGCTAATGTAAGTAAGTTTTACATATATTTTAATTGCTACTTAAAAAAGTATTAAAACACTTTATTTTCTTAAAAGATTAATCATTGAGTTAAAACGAAAGATTTTAAGTAAAATAAATTTTAATAAATGTTCAAGAATACCACCATGCACGTTCATGTGCGTGTGGCAACGTAACACAAGTGAAATCTAAACTTCTTCCTGAATTTGTTGTGGAGAACTGAAAATTATTTCTTTCAGTTGTTGGATAGTATTAATTTGCTCAATATAAACTAATTGTTATAAGTAGTGACCCCTTTCAAGTCCTTAAAATCAAAAAAAGGTACTAGACAAGATGTAGAATTTGATGGCCAAGCCGTAACTTTGCAGAGTTCTACAAAATTACTAGGACTTCATATCGACAGTAAGTTAAAATTGGATGTCCACATCGATGAACTCTGCTCACTAATTTCATCCATTTCGTATGCAATAAGAACATTAACTCAAAGATGCAGTACCTCTACTGTGTTATCACTGTATTATATGTGTTTCTACTCACAATTGACGTCTGTTATTTTACACTGGGGATTAGCAAGTGAAGCAAATCGAGTTTTAAACAACCAAAACATATGATGCGGATCATACTCAATATTCCACATAGACACACTTGCAAAAACACCTTTAAGGAACAAGGTATCTTCACACTCTCCGGCATTTACCCCCTGGAAGTACTATATCATGTTTTTCAAAAGAAGACCAAATATATACGCAATGCAGTTTGGCATGATTATACCACACGAGGTAAAAATAACCTGTAAATTGACAAACATCGCACCAGTGTTGCCAACTCAAAAATGACTAATACCGCTACACGACTGTGAAAATTCCGCTACGTTCCGGTACAGCCGGACTTTTCCTAATCAAGCTACTCCCCGCTGGGTACATGATGCGATTATATTTCAGTAGGTTTTTTTTTAATTTCTAAAAAAAGTTTGACACCCAAAAATAATTATCTTTATTCTTATCACAAAAAGGTACATTAAAGTCAAATGACAGTTCCATAAATCACTTACCAACAATAAGTATAAAATAAATAAAAAGTTTGGAGAGGAAAATAAAAGTCAGCACGTTGAAGTCAAATAACAGTTTCCTAATGTCTAACAAAAATAACATAAAATAATACCTTCGGTGAAGAAAACAAAACTGAACATATCTAAAATTATTTTCTAAAATAAGCAAAACAAAAAAAAACAAAATATTTTATTCTTTTAATTTCTAATCCGAATCAGAGAAACCAGACGTATCAAGTTCTGCAAAAACAGTCGTGGGCTCAGTTGTTTCTTTCCGCGTTTTAAACGAATACATAAGCTGATTGAACTTTTTCATATGGCTTTCTTGAATTGGATAAGTATTGCAGCAGTTTTCCTTATTTGCTAAATCTAATTTTATTCTTAATATGTCACTCGGGGTATCCGACAATAGGCGGTTTCTTTTTTTGACTTAACATCTGTCATCATTGAAAATACTATCTCGACATCAGCATTGCCATGAGTTAAAATAAGGATAGTTTTTTTTTTTTTGCCCTCAGGGCTCGTCCGCGGCCTTGCCGCCCCGATAGCACCGCAACCCTTGGTTGATTGTGCATACCCCTAGTCTTACTCCACCCATTCCAAAATCACTGTGCCTTGAACTAGTCTGCACAGCGATTGGTAGGGTGAAGTTTTATATTGCTCTGTCTCCGGTCTAGAGTGACCGTAGATCAGTTGTCTTTTCCGGTCCAGAGCTATACACTCGCACAAGATGTGCTGGGCTGATTCCTCCCCCTCGCCGCAGAGTCTGCATGCGAGGTCCCCTTCGAACCGCCCCATTTTATGTAGGTGTTTCTTGACGGCCATGTGTCCCGTCAAGAGACCTGTTGTGTTTCTGAGCTGTCCTCTGCTAAGGTTTAGCAGCTTCACAGCTCTCTTTGAACTGGGTCCGTCAATTATTGACTTCCCATGTCTGAGCCCTGGACAGTCCGCCCAGTACACCTTGTGTTGGTTTCTGACCCAGGACTTAATGGCTCCCCTGGCAGTGCTCTTTGACACGCCAAGAGCCGGTTCTGGTCCCATAAATGGTTCTGCTGACCCTCTCTTCGCGAGACTGTCAGCTTCTTCATTGCCTTTGACCCCCGAGTGACCCGGCACCCAGATGAGGGTCACCTCATTCTGCCCAGCCAGGTCGCTCGTCTCGTCTCGGCACTCACTCACCAGCCAGGAATTTACCCGTGGGCTACTTAGTGCCTTAAGGGCTGCCTGGCTGTCTGTGGCTATGAGGATCCGCTTGTTGGTGTAGCCCCTCCTCTTGTTCTCCCGCACACAGTGCAGGATGGCGTACATCTCGGCCTGAAACACCGTTGCATGGGCTCCGAGGGAAATACTGTGACTTACCCTCGGTCCTTCCGAGTAAACACCTGCCCCCGTCCCACGCTCCCCGCCAGATCCGTCCGTGAACCAGACGAGCGCGTCCCGTGGTATGCCCGGCGTCTCCTCCCGCCATGCCCCGCGATCAGGGATTTCCACCGTGAAGTTGTTTTCCCTGCACATTCGCGGGCTCGCGAAGTCTGACCTCATTTCAAGCATGGGTTCCTTCACGATCTCCTGAATTTTGCAGTGGCCCCTGAAGCCTGGGTTGATCTTCAGTCTACCATGTTAAAATAAGGAGTTAGAGCGAGTGTACTTATATTTTTAAATTGAAACTCATCATTAAAATTTTTCAGTTCCAACAATGTGGTCCAGAATTCAATTAAGTTGTTGTTTTTTAATAAGCCTTCTTTTTCTTCTTCAGAAAAGTAAATTTTAAGACTATTATATTCACTTAGAGTTTTTGCTGGATCAATTCTATTTTCAAACTTGTTAATTATATCGCCCAGATCATATTTTAAATCTACATTCATAGCATTTTGTGGTTGTACAAATGAAATGTTTTTAAAAAAGTTGTCGTTGATGGGAATTTTTTAAACGCTTGGGAGACTGCATTTTGATAAAATTTCAAATATCTGAGTTTAAATTGCTCATTATCAGTTCTATTGCAGTCTTTGAGTAAATTCATGGTACCGGTACCAACATCAATCTCATCAATAGGATGTAACACATATGGATCGAATACATCTAATTGATCAAGTTCAGCATCATTTGAATAAAAAGAAGGTTTGACAAAATTTAAACATAGATTTTTCACAAATCTTCTACTTTCTACATATATTTTATGAACGAGAATTTTTGAAGATTGAAACATACAATTAAAGGAATTAAAAATCGGGAGAATGTATTTTAAAAATAGAAGATATGCCTTGACGTAGGGATTTTGCATTTCATTGAGTATCATTGTGGCTACAGGATTTTTTCCTCAAAGGCAGCTAATCGAAAAACCTCCTGAAGGACATTCCACTGATCAATCAATCTCTCAACACAATTTGATAATGCCAACCATTTGGTTTTGCAAGGACTTAAAATTTTAAGTTGCGCTGCTCGCATATATTGTTGAAACTCTTCTAAAATTGCCTGCCTGGACTTCGAGAAAAATAATTACTGCTATTTTGTAATAACGTTTCTATGTTGCTCGGTAACTCTTGGCTGGCTACAGCAGCAATTAAATGGGCTGAGTGGCAAATACATCCATTTGTGACAATGTGGGGATTATCTTTTAAAAGATAAGTTTTGAATGATTCTTTATTCCCCATCATAACGCTGGCATTATCAGAGCAATAACCAACAATATTATCAACTTTTAAATTTAAGCCATCCAAACAATTTTTAAATAAAGTATACAGGCCTTTTGCTGTACCCTCATCAGCCTTTATGGGAATTATAAGTCTAGTAGCTCAGTTTTAGTTTTTTTTTGCGTGAATATATCTAACTAAAATACACAATAACCGAGTATTGCTTATGTCTGTACTTTCATCCACAAGTATAGAGAAGTTAGTGTTTGTCAGCTCTCGGCACAATTCCTCCTTGATTGTAGGTGCAAGTACATTTTTTACAATGCTTGTGCATTTCGTACGTTTCAATTGCATTTTTTTTGCGATTGCTGAATCACTAAAATTTAGTTTACATACTTCAGTCAATAGAACTAAAACTAAAATTATGAGAGACAGCTAACAAACTAAATCTAATTTCTGCTATAGTTTGACTTTTGTCTTCTTTACTATGAGACTAAAATACTTCAGTAATTGCCTGAACTCCTTGGAAAGATTTCATATTTTTCCGGTGTCTCTGGCTCTTTTCATGATTTAATAAATCGCTTTTTTTAGTCCCCAATAACAAATTACAGACTTTACACTTAGCTTTACCTGGCTCTGTAGTCTGTTGTAGCCAACGCTTGAAAATATCTTCTTCCAACCATGCCTTAGAAAAAAGCTGTTTTCTACTGTTCTTTTCTTTTTTGGACAGCTCAGGCCTGGTTGCCCTCTTCATTTTTGGTGTTGATGCAGAAGGGCCACTTTCATCGAAATCGGATAATACATACTCAGAACCAGACATTTTCTCTATCTGAAATAATATTTATATATTTTTTTTGAATGCATAAAAACGTGCATTATTTATGTACATACCTTTCCTACGTGTATTAAATTTTCAACACTAACAGAAAATTACTCAGCTTTAGGCGAGAAAGTCAGGAGCTAAGTGACACGTGACACGCCGACAGGCTAATACTCTAATACTGAATGCTACTGCTAAATGCATAAAAAAGGGGTAACCCCCTAGGAATGGGTTGAACTATTATTGTAAAGAAGTCTTTAACATAAGCCTGAAATATATTTTATTTTTATCAACGATAAAAGCTATCTATTATAAATCTTTTATTTTTTATTTTTTAATATACATTTATTTGAAAAAAATCAAATTCCGCTACTTTCTAGATGATTTTGCTCCACCACCGCTACGCCGCTACCGAAGGTTAATTCCGCTACGTGTAGACGGTTGGCAACACTGCATCGCACAGTTCTCTGCCAAGTGTCACTGTTCTACAATGGCTGCAAGTTATGTAATGCATTGCCAGATGACGTACCGAATGTAGACACTTTACCAGCTTTTAAGAAGAGAGTGGAAACAATTCTCCTGAACAAGACGTTCTACTCTGTGGACGATTTTTTTCGTTTTAACTTTTTATTATTAATATAACTACCATATAATAAACCTCGTGTACCTGGTGTTTTCTAAGAAGCAATGGTGAAGTTGGGTCTGTATCATGCAATTTTTCTTTTAAACGTTCTTGTGTGTTTTATAATTATTTTTGTTTCGCCTTTATGTGCTGTTGGCCTGTTTCATTGTTAATATATACATTATGCATCAATTTTTTTCCTTCCAAACATGCATTATAATTTGACGGAAAATGCAAAAATGCAATAATATGAAGGGTGTTGTATTAAAAAAAAAAGTTTCTAACAACAATGACTTATGGGCCACCTTCTTATTGTCAAACGAATTTTATAAGACACCCTATAATTAACCTATAATTTTGTATAAAAATGGATTAATTGAGATGTACCGTAGAAAAGCGCCATCTGAATATATGAAACAGATAAAAACTTAAACTGACCCCGGATATGGATTCTTGGGGGCCTAGTTCGAAATTTTGGACAAGGTCCTTTTGGCACCTTAAAACTAAGAAACTTTATTTTGAAAAAAGTCTGGATGCAGCAAGTGAGTTATAGTAGTGAATTTTCCTAAAAATCTTTTTAATAGCAATTTGAAACACTTTAAACCAGTGATGGGAAAGATCAAATCCTTTTGAGGAACGAATCCTTGGGTTTTGAATCATTTTAAAGATCGAATCGTTTTGTGGGCACTGGGTACTGAGTACTGAATTCGAATGCTATAGATTGAATCCTTTGTGAGTAGTGGGTAGTGTGGTGAATCTTTTACTGTTAACTTCACGTGCGTCGTCTGATCTTTTCGAATTTATTTAGAATGAAAATGGATATGAATGAAAATTGAATACCCGTGCACTCGGAAGTGAAACTCGACGTCATAATTTATTGGTATATGTAGACTTACTCTTATATAAATTTTAAGCGAATTTTCGAGGAAAAAACGTCTTATCAGATTTTATGCAAACTACCTAAGCCATCAAAAAATAGCTTCACCATACCATCCTAGGAATTTTGCGAAGCCGTTTGTATCCTATAAGGAGAGTAACAATATTTAACCCGCACAACATGGCATGGAAAACAGAACCGACGATTTTACAATATTTGTAACAAAGAAAATTATATAATACATGCTCTGTGCGTTTAGTGGAAATAAGTCTTTTATAATTGATACTTAAAAACATTATTAATAAAATATGTATGAAGAATGGTTGTGTTCACATTTCTGGTACTAATTAAGAGAGAAAAAATTCAATATGTTATAAAAACATAGAAAAACATCTTCCGTCTATATATTTAATATTTACATATATGAAATAATAAGAACCAAAACGAAATATAAACAAGCTGAAAAAAAAAATGAAAATTTTGTTTTTTGATAAAAATCTATTGCTTATTCTATTTTTGAGTTATATACTATAGTATATATGCATGCATATTAATTAAATTGGTGGACTTTCAAATGATAGATTAAACTAAAAAATAATTTCATGTTTATTTTTTTTTCTTTCATCAAATTGCTTTTCTGTTATTTGTTTATAAAAACAGAATTTAGTTTACATACTTTTTCACTATTTCTTTTTATCTGTAACTTTGTATGACAAACTTGTAAAATCTTAATTAATAGTTACAAACACGTAAAATATAAAGAATTATTTCAAAATGACTTTTCGCTAATGTCTTTCGCAACGACCAACTCAAGTTACAGACATCAAAGATTTTATTATTTCATTTTTAAAATAAGATTCTTATCATAGAGTATCAAATAACAACTATACTGTTATAATGTTAGATTGCGTGTGTCAAGAGAGCATCCCTTACAGCTAACGGCGTCCACTGCATCCAGTGCTGGGTGACAACTGACGAAAAATGTTTTGAATCATAGCATCTGAATGTTTTGTAGTTTTGTTTCCGAATCCAGGTACAGGAGGATTCATAATGTCGGATTTGAATCCTTTTCTAATGTTCTAATTCTCACACACACAAATTCTCGTTTTATGTCTTTCTTTTGTCTGGCTACCTGCTCGGATTATTTCCCCTCTTTCTCTTTACCACATGCCAGCAAAGCGGTGAGAGCTGGACGATCCAAAAGGTGGCTGCCGAATGCCGGCGAACACAAGTTTCGATCTTTTATTCCGAATCCGGGTACTGGGAACGAGTCATTTGAACTATTTTGAGCATCTAGGATTCATACGCGGATTCGATCCTTTTTGCGGGAACTCGAGTACAATGAGTACTTTTGAGGATCAAATCCTTTCGATCCTCGGATTCGATCCTCCCATCACCACCTTAAACCCCTTTTCAAAGTTAAATTCCCCACCTTAAATACATGAATTAAAGCCCGCTAATTATTAGTTTAAAATATACGTCAATATTGTGGATTATTGGACAAATATTTTTATAACAACTTTTTTTGACGTTTCCTCGGTGGTTCGAATGGTTAAAAAGAATGATGTTACAATTAAGAAAAAGAAAAACAAACGTTAATTAAAGTGAATACTTACTCTTTCCAGGGTAATTTTGACCAAAAGCTTAGATTTTTCAGTGCAAAATTCTGGTATTTGCTACCGATAGTTATTAATTAGATATCTAGATAACGGTACAATTTATATTGTCATTGAGATTAAGAAGAAAACATGGTTAAGAATTTGTTTCAACAACGAGCAATAATATAATATTTTTTATTAATCATACCACACACAGACAGTGATATAAATGTTAATTATTCAAGTTAAAAAAATTAAACCACTAAGTAGTGAATCTCAAAAATATCTTATTTATTAAAAATTCTTAAAAAGAATCCAAAAGAACTGTTCGATCCGGCCAGATATGTTTGGTTGTTTCATGTATGCCCAATTCCAAAAGAAATAAAATTTGAGCTCAGTGGTCCTTGTTTTATTTTTAATTTTTGAATTACATTTGAAAAAAAAACAGGTAAAATGTTCTAGATTTTTCTTAGACTAAGAAAAATGTGTATAAATTTGTAGTCAAAAATTACAAAAAAATATTCATTTAAAATGACGCACTTTAATTTTTTAAAAAGGGCAGCAATTTTTAGTTCATTATTATCACGAAAATGTTGGTTCAATTATTGAAATTATTACACACAATTACTAATTATGATTTAAGCCAAAAATACTCTTAGATTAAATACTTTTTATGTAACAATTTTAGCAATGTCACTCGAAAGAAATAGCAACAAAATATGATTTATTATATGAAAAAAATGGCCTTTTTAGTTGACTTGATTCTTGTCCAGAAGATTTATTAGATGTGAAGGATGTTAATAGATTTTCAGTTTTTTTTAAGAAAAACTCATTTGTAACTGTATGTATGTTTAATTATCACGTCTCATCAAGGATAAAAATTTGGCTTGAAGTTAATATTTCCATTACAGTATCAATTAGCAGGAATTATCAAACCAAACTCAAAAGTGGCAAACGACAGGGTGATTGTGCGATATGGCAATACTTGCCCGACAATTATTTATCAGTTAATAGCAACAGCCCATGAATTCAGCCCAAAAGAGTTATGTTTCTAGATCAGCTCACGACCTCTGTAATTGTAACAAGAAAAATGCCCTGTAATTTGTGAAATTTATATAAAAACAAGCTTTTTCTTACCAATCATAACGAATGAGGTTTATCACCAAGTTGGCAGACACAAATTTACCGACTGTTATTAAGAACACTAACAAAAATGTAATGACTGTGTGACCCAGTCAGTTAGTGGTTTTAAATCGCCGTGACCAGATAGGCAATAACCACCGTCAGAGTCGCCCATCGAATCAAGAGCTCACCACTCTTTTCTGCCTGATTAAATACATATCTGCCGCGTGTCTCATGAAATTCACTGCCTTGATTGGCTGAGAAAGCGCGCCGTTTCGATCCTGTGGAAAATTTCCAAGCGCTAAAATGAACTAACGTATTTACTCTTTACCAGGAATAGCAGAAAAAAGAACTGGCCGTTGACGATCCAACTGCGCCTCATGTTTCGGTATTTCCAAATGAGGAGGCCCATTGTATTAAAATGCGACGCAAGGAAATTCGACTGCGTCTTTCGTTTATTTTTCAAGAAGCTAAGATATTTTATTTCACCATCAATATTCCTTTGTATTAAATATGCTCGCACCTAAATCCTTCAACGGCCGTCTAATAATAATCCTCTTAAAAATCTTTAACATGAGGTCAGACGTGTGTTACCAAGTAGCGAATTTTCATTATTCATTAAGGCAATGATTTGTTTGCTTATTTCCCATAAAAAATATAGTGGCCATTGAAAATTCTCAAACAGTTGGTAAGAATGAAATACAAGGCAATAAAAAAAGAGCGAACGTAAGAGATCAAAATTCGATTGATTGGAGAGGGAGCTTGGGGCGACATGCATTATCTCCAAGTTTTCAATATTATTGTTAGGAAATGTCCTGTTGAACTGAAGCTGCAATTGGTTGGCAGGATCTATTTTGACCCACCAGCAGGTGTTGATTTAGGTGATCATAATTTGAGATTCGCAACAATCAAACAACACGGGAGAGAGGATACTCCAATTTAAAGTGACAATTGACACAGAGTTTGAGTTAAATTCACATATAGTTGTCAAAGCCTACTAAAGCGCTAACAGACTAAAAAAAGTCTGGACGCAGCAAGTGCGTTATGGAAGTGAATTTTCACAAAAATGTTTTTAATAGCAAATATGTCTCTTTAATGTAAGCAGGCATCAATTTGGTCACCGGTATAACCTATATAGTAGAAACAATGTACCATATTTTATGAAAATAACTTGTTGAAAATGTACCAAAAATTTCTGAAAATAAACTTAAAATGTTTCCGAGAAAACTCGTTTCCTGGCCGACGAACCTTAGGTTAATAGCAAATTGAGTTATTGAATTTTGAAGCATTTAATGAAAATTCGCTACCAAAATGCACTTACTGCGGCAGGATTTTTTTACAAACATGCATCATATTTCGATGAAAAATGCAATAAGGAATGTTCAAAAAAATTGTAGGTATCACCAACGACTTATGGGCCGCCCTGTGATTGTCAAAATAATTTTATAAGATGCAGCTCAAGACACCCTATAAGTAACGTATACATTTTTTTCTCGTATCTTGCATAATAACAATTATATTGAGCTCTTCCGTAGAAATGCGTCACCCTGTATATATGTAAACAGAAATTAAACCGGATATGGATTCTAGGGAGCCTAGTTTGCGCTCATTTGAAGAAATCTTTTTAGAAATCAAAAGCTGCGAGATAAATAGACCACCAACAATAGGCTATTATAACAACAAGTAACCTTCCCAGAGCAAGATAGTCGAGTCATCAAGAATATAGAAGGCACCTTCAAATAAGCAAGTTAAGAGACACCTTGGAAATGGCATAGTAAACGGAATCTCACACGTGGGGAACAGTGTCAGCTAAACTGAAAGTCACCTCGTGAGAGCAATAGTGGGGGACATGTGATAAATAGACGGCTCACCTGCAGAGCGTCGTCCATTCTTGTTTCCAAGTTAAGACTCTGCACATCGTGTGCTAACATTTCTTATATCACACTTATGTTGATATTCATATTTGTCTTTATTTTTATATAATAATTTTGTATTAAGTACTAATTGTGTAAATCATTAAATAAATTGTTTTAAAAATTCAAACGTCTTAACCGTAAAGTTAAGTGGCGCAGTCGTTAATATCGGTTAGAAAGCCAAAAGTAGATTGATTTTTAAGCATATCGACGCCCAATAGCCGATTTGAGCCAAGCAGGCCCAAGTAAAAGCAGAAGTAACAGCCAAGCAGTCAAATGAGAGCAGAAACCATCATATTATTGTAAGTTGTTTGCTGCTATCCCATTTTTAATTTCCTGCATATATATATATATATATATATATATATATATATATATATATATATATATATATATATATATATATATATATATGTTATATTGATATAATGTATGTCTGATTCAGAAGACGAATCACAAAGTTTAAATATAGAATATAGACTTAGATCAATTAGTATCAGTGATAATATTATAACAGAAAACGATTTAAGTAAAAGTAATAATAGTAGCAACATGGCAGATCAATTTAAGGAATTCTTTCTTAAGGCTATTCTGGAATTTGACGGTCAACCAGCCAATGTAGGCAATTTTCTAAAATCATGTGACTTAGTTATGAATTAATTTTATACGGCTAACGAAAATCTATACATGAATCATTTCTTATTAATTTATATACAAACTAAACTAACCGGACAAACACGGCTCATTGTCAATACCAAGATTATCAACTTGTGGCTAGACTTGAGAAGTTCAATTGTGCAAAACTTTACAGACCAGAGAGATCACACTAGTCTACTGGTTGAGATGTTGACATTGAAACAAAGACATGCAGAAGATGCATTGTCGTTTGCTAACAGGTGTCGTCATATAGAACAATTACTTATATCCAATTTAATTGCGAACGAGAATAACGAGGCAGTATGGGAAATAAAAATGACTATTTATCAAAATCAAAGCATTTCTAGGGGGACTAAGAAACCCGATTGGCATGGTGCTTAGCTCCAGAAGTCCCGAAAGGATAGAACAGGCGTTAAAATTCGTGTTTTCGGAAGAAAATTTTGATTACCGGATAAAACAATACATAAAGTAAATTTCAATAATAACAGACAGGAAGGACAAAACCGACCACCTTTTCAAAGGCAGAATAACCCACCTTTTAATAATGTCCAATTTGAAATACCATTCCAACCCAATCACAGACCATTTCAACAACAAAATAATACCCAATTTAATCAAAAAAACTTCCAGCCCACACAAAATCAGCAGTTTATTACGCCTAGACAAAATTTTCAACAAAATTTCTCAAATCAATTCAGGAGACCCAACTTTAATAATCAATCAAATCAAGTAAGACGGCGAAATTTAAACCAAAACATGAATTGACAATACCCCGAACTCATGGAATTGGGCAGTTCGAATTCAAGTTTGTCACAACAACCACAAAGACACACGTCTCACCTACATAACAGAAATTTTTGATAACAATATAAACGAATTGGAATATGAAACCAATAATGTCAATTAGGAAACAGATGATTTTAATTATGAAATAGGTCATGACAATTCGCCATCAGAAGTGTACGATATACAACAGCAAAATTTTCCCACAGCCAGCACGTCACAGCACGAACCGTAATAGATGTAAATAATATTAACGCCTTAAGGCGTTTACCTTATGTGGAACTCAAAGAGATCCGGGGTAAACTTTTATTAGATTCGGGCTCGTCAAAAAATCTTTTGAACCCCATTTTTTTTTTGTTCCCTCAGGGCTCGTCCGCGGCCTTGCCGCCCCGATAGCACCGCAATTTGAACCCCATAGTAGCATACTATAATTTTTCAGACAGTGTATACGACCACCCTTTCATCGTGCGGACCGTATATGGGACGTCAAAACATTTAAAATTCAGGATCAGATAACACAAGAATTTTGTCTTTTTAATTTTAACAAGCAATACAGCAGACTTCTCGGTATATACTTCCTCACATTAAATGAAGCTATAATAGATTTCAAAAAACAAAAATTATATATAGGAAATAAATGCATTAACATAAAATTCCCACAAGAAAATAACGATAATCAATCGGAAGCAATATAAACCAAAGCAGATGGTTTACGATCATCCGAAAAAACAATAAATTTAAATAATATAGTAACACAGAAATATTTTGTACATATTAGAGAACTTGACCTAGTCAACAGTATATTAGATGAACCCGAACAAAGTTACATAAATACATATGATAAGCAAGTCAGTAGATTAAGTACACAATACGCTTTCAAAGCGCCAGACAATCATAAGCAGATATCATATAAACTGGTCGCCAAACAAAATAACATTCCACATACTGTACAGAGTAATAATATTAATATCAAAGATATGAAGATCAACCGAAAACCATTTATAAACGAGAGAGCAATAATCGAACAGATAGATACGGATTACTTAAACGATGAAGAAAAGCAAGTACTATTTAATTTATTATCGAGATATCAGGACATATTTTCAAACAAGTATGAACGGTTGACTCACACTAATGTGATAAAACACAGAATAAGGACAACTGATGACATACCACTCCATTCAAAATTATACAGATACCCTTACGTATATATACCTGAAGTAGACCGACAAATAAATGACATGTTGAGACAAAAAAATATTAGGAAAAGCCACAGTCCGTATAGCTCACCAATTTGGGTTATATCTAAGAATATGTATAAGTCAAATAAACAAAAATGGAGAATTGTGGTAGAATACCGAAAACTAAATGAGAAAACAATACCAGACAGACACCCAATTCCCAAAGTAGACGAAATATTGGACAAAATTGGAAGAGCACAATACTTTTCGATGATCGATTTAATATCAGGATATCACCAAATTGAGATGGACCCCAGGGACATAGAGAAAACAGCGTTTACAACGGATACATGGCATTTGGAGTACACTAGAATGCTGTTTGGGTTATCAGGGGCTACAGCAACCTTTTCCAGACTAATGCAGATATTACAGGGCCTAATTGGAAAAACATGCCTTGTATATATTGATGACGTCATAGTATTCTCCACGTCATTACAAGAGCACATAGAAAAGTTAAGATTGGTATTCGAGCGTTTCAGACATATTAAGTTGATTTGATCAACTTAAAAATACAACTAGACAAAAGCGATTTTCTAAAAAAGGAGGCCGAGTTTCTAGGACATGTAGTCAGCCCACATGGAATTCGTCCGAATCCGAGGAAACTAGATGCAATAAGGAAATTCCCAATACCAAAAACCTCCTTAAATCATTTTTAAGACTAGTGGGGTACTATCGGAAATTTATAGAAAACTTCTCACACGTCACGAAACCATTAACCATGTGCTTAAAGAAAAACTTTAAGATAGGCGTTAACAACGAGGAATACATTGCTGCCTTTAACTCGTATAAAGACATCTTAATGAATTTACCTATGCTAATACCACCAGATTTTTCTAAAGATTTCATAAAGTGGTTATTTTCATTAAAACAACCAAATTCAAAATTAATCTGTTGGAGATTAAAATTAGAGGAATACGAATTTAAGATCGAGTATAAGAAAGGAAAATTAAACTGCGCAGCAGATGCACTTTCCAGGGTAGAAATAAATCCACTTGATATAGATAACCAATCAAGGGCCAACAATATAGACAAAGAAGAGGAAATAATGGATATCTACGATGACGAAACAGCAAATTCAAATGCCAACTCATACTCAGCACCTGGTATACCTATACTCAAAGAAGAAATCGTAAACAGTGAAACCAATCAGATACTTTTCAAACATACAGACACACAGGAAATATTCTCGGTCAGAAAAGACAAACGAAATTTTATTTACGCTAACATTAATTTGAATGAACCCAGTCAAATAGAAAAATTTATAAAAGAATACTGTTTACCCCAAAGGAAATGTTATTGTGTTTTTATAAACGAACGAGACTACGAACTAGTAAGTTCGGCAATCAATAAAACAATTTAACAATGCAGAAGCACCCAAATTTTATAAATGTTTGGAAATTAGGGAAAAAATTAACGACGATTTAACCGAGACGATCATGCAATATCATGAGAGGCAATATCATGAGGGGAAGAGTAATCATCAGGGAGCGGAAGAAACATACCTTTGAATGAAAAAAATTACTACTATTCAAATTTAAAGAAACATACCGAAGAGTACGTACAAAATTGTGAATTATGCAAAACGTGCAAGTACAACAGGAACCCAGTACGAATCGCACCCCCACGGCATCCAAACCTTTAGAAATACTACACATCGATACATTCCAAATTGAACAAGACATATTCTTAACAATAATAGATCCATTTAGTAAATTTGGCCAAGCGTTTCCTATCAAAAGTAAAAGTGCAACCAAGATTGAAAAAAATCTAATTAAGTGTTTCTCACAATATGGAGCATGTAAAACCCTAATTGCGGATCCAGGTACGGGGTTCTCGAATTTAGTAGTAAAAGACCTACTTGCAGCTTATCAAATAGAGTTACATACAACCACACCTCAGAACCCGATGTCAAACGGACCCATTGAAAGATTTCACAACACGATTATCGAACATTATCGTTTATTTAATGCTAAGTTTAAAACCATGAAACCGGTCGACTTAATACCATACTGTATCTTCGCTTATAACTCGACAATACATTCAGAAACACTAAAACCACCTTTCGATTTAATATTTGGCTATATACTGGAAATGTTCAACTATGACCCGGAAGTAATAATTACCCAATAATACAACGTCCAGCATAAAGAACTAATGCAAATTATTTATGACATAGTAAGAAGCCGAATCGAAAACTCAAAATTAAAAACATTACAACGGACTAACAAACATACTAACCAACCATTTAAAGAGGGCGACATTGTATATAAAAAGATTCCTCCCGGATTCCATAAAAAACACAAGAATCCATTTTCAGGACCATATTCAATAATTTCACTATCAGAACATAAGAAAGCTATTTTAATAAACCATAAAAATGATGAACAGACTATAGCGCATTTACGAAATTTACGCCTTCCAGGTTCCTTACAGCAGAAATATATTGCCAGATACAAGAAAATCTAGGCATGCTACCCAGGAAAATCGGGACAGCCTACTCAGAAATTAACAGATGGAACTTACTGCATGTACATGACTTGACACAATTACATAAGGACTACGACCAGATAAAACAATATTATGCAAACACTAGTAAGTTAGGTTCCTTACAGCAGAAATAAATGGCCAGATACAAGACTTGACAGACAATCCAGGCATGCTACCCAGGAAAATCTGGACGGCCTACTCAGAAATTAACAGATGGAACTTACTGCACGTACATGACTTGACACAATTACATAAGGACTACGACCAGATAAAACAATACTACGCAAACACTATTAAAGTAAGAGTTTATTAGAGTAACTGACTATAATTCCGGATATCATAATTTTATACTAACGCTGAATTTTACTATAAGTAGTATAGATGATATATTTTACAGGATTTTTCCAAATATGAATACCTTTAATAACAGAAAGAAACGTGGTATGCTAAACGGATTAGGTTCTATTAATAAATCAATCACATGAAATCTCGATTCACAAGACGGAGAGTGTATATATCAAGCGCTACAGGTTTTGACGACAGATCAAAATAAGATTCATGAACTTATTAAATCACAGAGTTCATTGATGATAGAAGCGAGAGCAGAATTAAATTTAACAATAGTCAAATTGAGTCATAATCAAGACACGATAGTGAAAAGAATAAACTAATTAGGAAGTACAATTATTAGCCTTAGGAGCGAACAACTAAGATATTACCACCGCATAAAAATTTTAGAATCACTCACCCAATTAAGTCATTTTCTAAATAATATTCAGGAACTAGTTTTAACAACAGAAAATGCATTCACCTTCCCAAAATTAGGAATATTTCACACATCGATATTGAAACCAAAATTTATAATAATTGAACTCAATAAATTACAACATTACGTAACTAATTCAAAATTAATAACAACTACTGATCTAAATCTATATGAAAAAATATTTAAAACAAAAACAATTCAAATTAATTTCAAATAGAAATACCGCTAGTAGATAAATCAGAGTCTACTTATTATCAGTTATACACTTTACCAATTCCCAAAAATTCACACACATTTACCATGATAATTCCTAGAACCAAATACCTGATCCTAAGCAGTAAACAATATGCCTATCGCAATGAAGAATGCCAAAATTTAAAGAACCAAGTGTATTTCTGCAAAGACGACAATCCAACTGCCATGAATGATCAAAACCCATGTGAAATCAAATTAATCAAATTTTAAAAACCCATAAATAACTGTAAGCAAGAAGTAGTCAAAATTAATAAACCAACCGTTTCGAGATATGGAACCAGTCAGTACATTGTCATAGCACAAGATGAGACAAACGCCGGAGTAACTTGCCAGGAACAAGAGTGGACCAATCAGTAGCGGCTCGTGCCTTAATGCATTGGGGGTGCACAAGAAAAAAAACACTTCGGGATGCAGCAAGTGCGCTATGGTAGTGAATTTTTATTAAATGCTTCAAATTTGAATAACTCAAGTTTCTACGAACTTAGAAAGTTGAATTTTGGCGTATAGTAGGGTCTTATTCAGGGCAACATATCCACCAAATTTCATCAAAATAACTTTGTAATTTTCAGAGAATTTTTTTTTTTCAAAAGAAAACTCAACATTTGATTAACTCAATTTTCTAAAAACTTAGAAAGTTGAATTTTAGTGCGTAGTAAGGTCTTTTACGAGGCAACATATCCACTAAATTTCATTAAAATTATATATATATATATATATATATATATATATATATATATATATATATATATATATATATATATATATATATGTTTAGTAAACGTAAGTGACTGTGATATGGTTCGGCTATTCCTATTTTGAAAGAAGTAACAGCTGCTGTTTTGTATTGCTGTTTCTTGTAGGTTTTTATAATGACGTCTAGCGCTTATAAGGAAATATGTTCATTTAACATTTTTAATTTGTCTTGTATAGTGTTGTAAAAATCAGTAGCAGTCTGACTTTTAGGCATGTAGCTGGTCCGTAAATCTGTCATTTAAAGGTCTTCTGATCTATGGTCTGTGTATTGGGCCTAAGGGCATTTTCAATATTTTGCCAAGTAATGTCGTCTAGTTTCATAAGTATATCTCCGACTTCACCTGTTATTTTGGCCTTAATGAATTCAATAATCATTCTGTTACAATGTAAGTCATCAGGTGTGTCGCCTTGTCTTTTGTAACATAGGATATAAGTGCGGCATTGATTCAGGAAATATACTAATTGTTTTTGTCCGCCATTGTATTCAGGTATCATGGCCGAAGCTAGGGAGATTTGAGTGATTGATGCTTCTGATATGTTTTGGAAATTAGGGGTTTCTGATGAATTAAAAATTAGTGAATCTGGGGTTAAATTTGGCAAGATTGTTTCTGGAATTCGGGTAAATCTTATGGGAGACCTTTCACAAAAGCTGATGTAATGTATTATTAGATATAAAAGAGATTTTCTTTTTACATATTAATTACAGGGTAATAAGGGTATACAATTTTTTGTAATAAGTGGATAAAATTTGTAATTAATAGAATAATAATCAATCTTAAAAATAAATGTTTGACTTTAAAGTAAGCAATAATTTATAGCTAAAGGATTAATTAATGCGGTGCAAAATATTATAACTGTATAAAATCTTTAGGCTTTAAAATATTTCCGTTAAAATTGTTTGTTCTAAAGCGTTTTAATTACAGTGGATAATTCTACGAGTTGTTAGTGAAATCGTATATCACTGTATATTACTGTTTTAAATTAATCAGCAATTTTTTTCGTGCATTCACAGAGATATGAGATATACGTACGTTATGCAGTAGTAATTGTTTTACTTAGTGTATTTAATTTCCTTTATAACTGCTTAACTTGTAATATTATATTACGTGTGGCAGTTTCTTTAAAATAAAGTGTTTGTATGTAATAACTTAATGGTAAAATGTGTTAAAACGTATAAAAATAATTCTGCTTTATTTCCTGTATTTTCGAAAAATTAAATTTGAAAATACAATAAAAATGCTTCTCTTTATAACTTGTATTATGAAAAAGTACCTTGTAATCATATCAATAATTATTCGTTTGAAAAATAAGGCTTGTAATGTAGTGAATTAAAAGAAAATTTGTTAATGCTGTTAAATATTAATCATAATTGGATCACGAAAGAAAATAGCTTTGTGATATTATTAATAATTACTTATATTGCATTTACGAAAAAAGGATTTGTATGATGCCTTAAACATAAGTATTGTCAAAGAAAAACTTTGGGAATACTAAAAATAATTTTGTATTTACGAAAAATAAAATTTGGAAATAGATGACACAATTGCATAGGAAATGAAAGAAATGGATCAACTTACAGAGGGGAAACTGCTTTGTTGGTCATCTATGGCTTTTCTTCCAACGCTCTTTCTTCTTGAATGGTTCTTCCAGCACAAACGTTCAAAAATGACCGACAATTTTGTTACTTTTAGGTTGCCAAAACGTCGTTACTGGATCCTGTTCGCAGCGCCAGTTAAATAAGGCCCTTTTGGCTTTATGATAAAAAATAAATTTATTTAAAACCAAAAAGTACAATTAAATAACGAAGTGATTAATTACAAGTTACAACTAACAAACTATGAATCTTGTTAATCGAGGACAAGTAAAGAATGAATCTAAATCTAACTTAACTGATACTTATAAACTAGGATTGATTATTATGCGGTTTCCAATTGAACTCTGGACCGCCTGAGGTCGATGTCAGGCTGAGTGGACTATATCGGAACGGATATCGTGGTAGTTAATTTATGGTTGCCATATACAGGGTTTAATAATTATATGTTTATTTTCTGCTTTTTATAGTTTTGTCTTTGCTCTTGTTAAATTGTACAACATGTTGTATTGAGGAAAATAAACTTTATTTTTTTTATTATTATTATTAATATATATATATATATATATATATATATATATATATATATATATATATATATATATATATATATATATATATATATATATATAAAGGGTGAACCATTTATCAAAATTTTGGTCTGTAAGTTTAGAGACAAAAAAGTTAGAGGTATTTAGAGCAAAAAATTGAGGTTTTCCTCAAAACGTAAAAAGTCGCGATTTGAAACGTCAAAATTGGCAACTTTTACGCAAAGAACCTGAAAGAAATATGGATTATGTAAAGAGTGTTCTGCAAACCCTTAAGTTTCAGCTTCAACCATAATTGCCCTTCATTTTAATAAAATATTTCCAGAAAATTCATTTCAAATAGACACTTTCTCTGATGCTTTGGCAGTAGTTTTAGTTAAGTTTATGGTTTAACAGTCTTTAATTTTTAGCTAATTTTCGTAGAAAAAAATCGTTAATGAGGAGACCGCGACTTAACTTTACGGTTAATACGTTTGAATTTTTAAAACAATTTATTTAATGATTTACACAATTAGTACTTAATACAAAATTATTATATAAAAATAAAGACAAATATGAATATCAACATAAGTGTGATATAAGAAATGTTAGCACACGATGTGCAGAGTCTTAACTTGGAAACAAGAATGGACGACGCTCTGCAGGCGAGCCGTCTATTTATCACATGTCCCCCACTATTGCTCTCACGAGGTGACTTTCAGTTTAGCTGACACTGTTCCCCACGTGTGAGATTCCGTTTACTATGCCATTTCCAAGATGTCTCTTAACTTGCTTATTTGAAGGTGCCTTCTATCTTCTTAATGACTCGGCTATCTTGCTCTGGGAAGGTTACTCGTTGTTGTAATAGCCTATTGTTGATGGTCTATTGATTTCCTCTCCCTTTTAAAGAACGAAGCTACGGTTTGTTCCGGATTTTCAAGGGAAATCCGGTTTCGATGTGTGCTGGATTTTCATCCTTGGTTTTCTTCCACTTCTTCAACCCCATTCTCTTGCTGTTGTTATGATGGCAATTATGACAGACACATATAGTAGTATAGTCCATATACTCAGGTGATGTATAGGTATATTGATCGGTCCTGGTATATTTCGCTCGATCGTTTGAAGTTGGTTCTGTATCTGATCGATGTTGTGTAGCTGTACGTTTTCTAAAGTTAATTCAGGTACCTTTTCGGGAATTTTTGGATCTTCTTGATTCTAATTTGGGTAGATTGAACAGTTGTTGAGTTTCCCACGTTGTTGGGCCGGTCTTGTAAATTTTGTTTCCGATCTTTAATTGGCAAATTGGTTGAAGGGTAATTAGTAAGGTTCCCTTTATGATATTGGTCCCAGGGGCAGCTCCTCAATAAGTGCACTCGTGCGGGCGCACTGCAGCCTGCCGTGGAAAAAAATATTTTTGCTATGCTATATTTTAATAAATTTTTATTTGCTTTTTTACCTCCTGTATTCCTGTATTCAACAAACAAAATTAGTATATCGAGGATCGAGGATCGCAGAGTCGGGAGCCATTAATACAGCATCAGAATAAGTATAGTGTTAATGGTTGATTGCATTGTTGGTTGTATCCATATATACATCAGTCGCCGGCGGTGTGTATTTTTCGGCGCTCTTGAGGAAATGCGATACTTCAAGGAGAAATGGTCGAGTATGATCGTGGAAAACGACCGAATAAGCAATCTGGTGTGTGCTCTCAAATTCCACACTTATTGCAGTTTGCAGTGGAATTTTGGCAGAGCGTGTCTGTGTCTAGCATGTGTTTAGTAATTTTCGTGTAGTGCTGCGCGTCGGATTGATTTTAATTAGATCATTTCGTTGTTGTTTACATGTTCTAACAAGACAATTATTATTATTATGATGACTGCTACTTCGGGTTGCTTAATAAGTGGACAAAATAATTGTGATACTGTGATTAATTCAGTGGATAATATAAATTTAAAGGTTAAATTTTTAAGGGACTTTTTAACTACGATAACCTATAACTTACTAGAGGAAAACTTGGTAAGTATAGTTAATAATTATTCATAGTTAGTTTAGTAAGTAGGTTTTTTTATAATACATTTTTGGGGAAAAATAGGCGAGCCCTTCATTTTTAGTGAATTTTTATTTTAAAAAATTCACTAATAGAAGGTATCGATGGAGAGACTGCAAAATTTTTTTTCAAATGAGCACGAACTAGGACCCCTAGAACCCATATCCGGGGTCAGTTTCAATTTTTATGTATATATATATATATATATATATATATATATATATATATATATGTATATGTATATGTATATATATATATATATATATATATATATATATATATATATATATATATATATATATATATATATATATATATATATATATATATATATGTATATGTATATGTATATGTATATGTATATGTATATGTATATATATATATATATATGTATATATATATATATATATATATATATATATATATATATATATATATATATATATATATATATATATATATATACATAAAAATTGAAACTGACCCCGGATATGGGTTCTAGGGGTCCTAGTTCGTGCTCATTTGAAAAAAAATTTTGCAGTCTCTCCATCGATACCTTCTATTAGTGAATTTTTTAAAATAAAAATTCACTAAAAATGAAGGGCTCGCCTATTTTTCCCCAAAAATGTATTATAAAAGAACCTACTTACTAAACTAACTATGAATAATTATTAACTATACTTACCAAGTTTTCCTCTAGTAAGTTATAGGTTATCGTAGTTAAAAAGTCCCTTAAAAATTTAACCTTTAAATTTATATTATCCACTGAATTAATCACAGTATCACAATTATTTTGTCCACTTATTAAGCAACCCGAAGTAGCAGTCATCATAATAATAATAATTGTCTTGTTAGAACATGTAAACAACAACGAAATGATCTAATTAAAATCAATCCGACGCGCAGCACTACACGAAAATTACTAAACACATGCTAGACACAGACACGCTCTGCCAAAATTCCACTGCAAACTGCAATAAGTGTGGAATTTGAGAGCACACACCAGATTGCTTATTCGGTCGTTTTCCACGATCATAATCGACCATTTCTCCTTGAAGTATCGCATTTCCTCAAGAGCGCCGAAAAATACACACCGCCGGCGACTGATGTATATATGGATACAACCAACAATGCAATCAACCATTAACACTATACTTATTCTGATGCTGTATTAATGGCTCCCGACTCTGCGATCCTCGATCCTCGATATACTAATTTTGTTTGTTGAATACAGGAATACAGGAGGTAAAAAAGCAAATAAAAATTTATTAAAATATAGCATAGCAAAAATATTTTTTTCCACGGCAGGCTGCAGTGCGCCCGCACGAGTGCACTTATTGAGGAGCTGCCCCTGGGACCAATATCATAAAGGGAACCTTACTAATTACCCTTCAACCAATTTGCCAATTAAAGATCGGAAACAAAATTTACAAGACCGGCCCAACAACGTGGGAAACTCAACAACTGTTCAATCTACCCAAATTAGAATCAAGAAGATCCAAAAATTCCCGAAAAGGTACCTGAATTAACTTTAGAAAACGTACAGCTACACAACATCGATCAGATACAGAACCAACTTCAAACGATCGAGCGAAATATACCAGGACCGATCAATATACCTATACATCACCTGAGTATATGGACTATACTACTATATGTGTCTGTCATAATTGCCATCATAACAACAGCAAGAGAATGGGGTTGAAGAAGTGGAAGAAAACCAAGGAAGAAAATCCAGCACACATCGAAACCGGATTTCCCTTGAAAATCCGGAACAAACCGTAGCTTCGTTCTTTAAAAGGGAGAGGAAATCAATAGACCATCAACAATAGGCTATTACAACAACGAGTAACCTTCCCAGAGCAAGATAGCCGAGTCATTAAGAAGATAGAAGGCACCTTCAAATAAGCAAGTTAAGAGACATCTTGGAAATGGCATAGTAAACGGAATCTCACACGTGGGGAACAGTGTCAGCTAAACTGAAAGTCACCTCGTGAGAGCAATAGTGGGGGACATGTGATAAATAGACGGCTCGCCTGCAGAGCGTCGTCCATTCTTGTTTCCAAGTTAAGACTCTGCACATCGTGTGCTAACATTTCTTATATCACACTTATGTTGATATTCATATTTGTCTTTATTTTTATATAATAATTTTGTATTAAGTACTAATTGTGTAAATCATTAAATAAATTGTTTTAAAAATTCAAACGTATTAACCGTAAAGTTAAGTCGCGGTCTCCTCATTAACGATTTTTTTCTACGAAAATTAGCTAAAAATTAAAGACTGTTAAACCATAAACTTAACTAAAACTACTGCCAAAGCATCAGAGAAAGTGTCTATTTGAAATGAATTTTCTGGAAATATTTTATTAAAATGAAGGGCAATTATGGTTGAAGCTGAAACTTAAGGGTTTGCAGAACACTCTTTACATAATCCATATTTCTTTCAGGTTCTTTGCGTAAAAGTTGCCAATTTTGACGTTTCAAATCGCGACTTTTTACGTTTTGAGGAAAACCTCAATTTTTTGCTCTAAATACCTCTAACTTTTTTGTCTCTAAACTTACAGACCAAAATTTTGATAAATGGTTCACCCTTATATATATATATATATATATATATATATATATATATATATATATATATATATATATATATATATATATATATATATATATATATATATATATATATATATATATATATATATTAATAATAATAATAAAAAAAATAAAGTTTATTTTCCTCAATACAACATGTTGTACAATTTAACAAGAGCAAAGACAAAACTATAAAAAGCAGAAAATAAACATATAATTATTAAACCCTGTATATGGCAACCATAAATTAACTACCACGATATCCGTTCCGATATAGTCCACTCAGCCTGACATCGACCTCAGGCGGTCCAGAGTTCAATTGGAAACCGCATAATAATCAATCCTAGTTTATAAGTATCAGTTAAGTTAGATTTAGATTCATTCTTTACTTGTCCTCGATTAACAAGATTCATAGTTTGTTAGTTGTAACTTGTAATTAATCACTTCGTTATTTAATTGTACTTTTTGGTTTTAAATAAATTTATTTTTTATCATAAAGCCAAAAAGGCCTTATTTAACTGGCGCTGCGAACAGGATCCAGTAACAACGTTTTGGCAACCTAAAAGTAACAAAATTGTCGGTCATTTTTGAACGTTTGTGCTGGAAGAACCATTCAAGAAGAAAGAGCGTTGGAAGAAAAGCCATAGATGACCAACAAAGCAGTTTCCCCTCTGTAAGTTGATCCATTTCTTTCATTTCCTATGCAATTGTGTCATCTATTTCCAAATTTTATTTTTCGTAAATACAAAATTATTTTTAGTATTCCCAAAGTTTTTCTTTGACAATACTTATGTTTAAGGCATCATACAAATCCTTTTTTTCGTAAATGCAATATAAGTAATTATTAATAATATCACAAAGCTATTTTCTTTCGTGATCCAATTATGATTAATATTTATTTAACAGCATTAACAAATTTTCTTTTAATTCACTACATTACAAGCCTTATTTTTCAAACGAATAATTATTGATATGATTACAAGGTACTTTTTCATAATACAAGTTATAAAGAGAAGCATTTTTATTGTATTTTCAAATTTAATTTTTCGAAAATACAGGAAATAAAGCAGAATTATTTTTATACGTTTTAACACATTTTACCATTAAGTTATTACATACAAACACTTTATTTTAAAGAAACTGCCACACGTAATATAATATTACAAGTTAAGCAGTTATAAAGGAAATTAAATACACTAAGTAAAACAATTACTACTGCATAACGTACGTATATCTCATATCTCTGTGAATGCACGAAAAAAATTGCTGATTAATTTAAAACAGTAATATACAGTGATATACGATTTCACTAACAACTCGTAGAATTATCCACTGTAATTAAAACGCTTTAGAACAAACAATTTTAACGGAAATATTTTAAAGCCTAAAGATTTTATACAGTTATAATATTTTGCACCGCATTAATTAATCCTTTAGCTATAAATTATTGCTTACTTTAAAGTCAAACATTTATTTTTAAGATTGATTATTATTCTATTAATTACAAATTTTATCCACTTATTACAAAAAATTGTATACCCTTATTACCCTGTAATTAATATGTAAAAAGAAAATCTCCTTTATATCTAATAATACATTACATCAGCTTTTGTGAAAGGTCTCCCATAAGATTTACCCGAATTCCAGAAACAATCTTGCCAAATTTAACCCCAGATTCACTAATTTTTAATTCATCAGAAACCCCTAATTTCCAAAACATGTCAGAAGCATCAATCACTCAAATCTCCCTAGCTTCGGCCATGATACCTGAATACAATGGCGGACAAAAACAATTAGTATATTTCCTGAATCAATGCCGCACTTATATCCTATGTTACAAAAGACAAGGCGACACACCTGATGACTTACATTGTAACAGAATGATTATTGAATTCATTAAGGCCAAAATAACAGGTGAAGTCGGAGATATACTTATGAAACTAGACGACATTACTTGGCAAAATATTGAAAATGCCCTTAGGCCCAATACACAGACCATAGATCAGAAGACCTTTCAATGACAGATTTACGGACCAGCTACATGCCTAAAACTCAGACTGCTACTGATTTTTACAACACTATACAAGACAAATTAAAAATGTTAAATGAACATATTTCCCTATAAGCCCTAGACGTCATTATAAAAACCTACAAGAAACAGCAATACAAAACAGCAGCTGTTACTTCTTTCAAAATAGGAATAGCCGAACCATATCACAGTCACTTACGTTTACTAAACATGCCTAATTTAGAAACAGCGCTGCTCGAATGCCATCGCATTGATAACGAGCAGATGCAAGTAAATTTTCTAAAAGTCGTAAAAGACAAAGATGAATCACGACAAACATCCTCAGCAACAAAAACCACACATAATTAATAGGAAGGTAAGCGACTTCTACCCCACTTTCTGGAAAATACCTCAACAAAATTATAACCATCAGCCCGATTTCCAGAGAATACCCCAACAAAATTATAACTATCGGCCCAATTTCCAGAGAATACCTCCACAAAGTCATAACCAGCAACCAACGTTTCGACAACCCTTTCCAAGCCGACCTATCTCAAACTTAAGACCAATTCCAGAACAAAGAAATTACCCCACTAATTCACAAGTTTTCGGAAGAAGAATGAATCAGGCAACCCCCATGCCAATTTCTGCTACTAACAAACAATCGCCCTCGTACAATTCACCCCATTCCTCAAGTACATAACAACCAAACTTGTCAAGAGCATGAACAAGAGCCTGTCTATTTATACCAGGATGATAATGATTATCAACCTGGTGAGGACTTCGATAATGAGGAACTCGATGAACCAGAGGAACTGTATAGTGAAAACCAGGATTTTCACGATACAGCCTTGGAAACACTATAAAATTGACTTAAATAATATTGTCATGCAACCCAAACTACCCTTCTTCTGTCTAACCTCTTTAGGCCTACAAATACTCATTGACAGTGGTGCGTCTGATAGCATCATGAATCCAGGTCCGGTTTAAGAATTTTTCAGCGAATATCTCTTATCAAAAACCCTTCGCCATGAAATCCGTTGGAAAAATTTCCAGAGGTATTGATAACATTCAGTTGCCTATATTACAAGAATATGGCATTAAATTTCCCTTCGATTTTCAGGTCATGATCGTTTTGACGCTTTGATTGGTTCTGCCCACTTACAGAAATTGAAAGCACGTATTAACTACGAGACACAATTTATAACGTTAGGCAAGACAGAGATCCCTTTCTATTTCGAACTTAATCCTGAAAATTTTAAGTCCTTCAAACAAATATGCGTAAATAGTATCAGAATTCCTGTTGACGTAGAAAATGGAACCGTTCTGATTCCCCAACTATAATATTATAATATTCTCTAAATCCCTTCAGGAACACCTTCTCCATATCAAACAAATTTTCCAAAAATTACGGGACGTTAATTTAAAGGTACAACTAGACAAATCCGAATTCCTTAAAAAAAGAAGTTGAGTTTTTAGGACATATCGTTACAAAAGACCAGGTAAAGGCAAATCCGAACAAAATTAAATGTATAAAAAAAGAATTAAAATCATTTCTCAGTTTGATAGGCTATTACCGCCGCTTCATTAAGAATTTCGCAAAAATTCTATTCCCCTTAACCAAATGCCTTAAGAGAGATTCTAAAATTGACATTAACGACACAGATTATGTGAATGCCTTCAGACAAGCCAAAGAACTTATTACAAATTCACCTATACTGACGTATCTAGACTTTACAAAAACCTTTCACCTGACTACTGACGCTAGTAATATCGCTATAGCAGGCGTTTTGTCACAAAACGACAAGCCCATAGCCTACTTTAGTCGCACGCTAAATTCAGCTGAAAGGAATTACTCAACAATTGAGAAGGAACTCCTTTCAATAGTCGAAAACACTAAGCACTTTAGGCCTTACCTTTTTGGAAATAAATTTACAATCGAAACTGATCATAAACCACTTGTATGGTTATTTTCCATTAAAGAGCCAAATTCACGTTGAGTGAAATGGCGTTTGAAATTAGAAGAGTTCGACTACGAAATTAAATATAAAAGAGGTAAAGAAAATGTAGTAACCGATGCTTTATCTCGTGTTGAAATCAACGCAGTTGAGGACGACGATGATCTAGCATCAATTTTCAATAATCTGGACCCATCAGAACTTAAAGTATTGAACGACGACGATCTTAGAGATCTAGGTAACACGCAGGAAGACGAACGACATTCTGACCCACAAAAACAACACACCTCTGCAGAAAACCCTGTCTTTACTATGCCCATTTCTGAAAACCCCTTAAATCACTTTAAACATCAGATAATTAAGTACTATGACCCTCATAACGAAATAAAGACAGACAACTTATTTAAAAATAAATGCTACAGAGTGTACATCCAAAGACAATACGAACTACAACAGATGACTGACTTTCTAAAATCTTACATTAACCCTAATAATAATTATGGTATATTATTCTTAGACCCACAACTCGAACATTACTTTAAAATAATGGCTTCCAATCTTTTCAATAGTTCAGTTAAAATAATTAGATGTACAAAATGATTACAAGACGTAACAAAAACTACAGAACAAAAAGGAACAATCCAAGACTATCACGAACAAAATCATAATGGTAATAACGAGACGTACGCACAACTAAAAAAAACATTTTATTGGCCCAACATGAAAATCCAAATTGACGATTTTATTAGTAAATGTGATGTATGTCTTCAAGCGAAATATAATCGTAACCCGTATAAAACCCCGGCTCAAAGACCCCTGATTGCTTCTAGACCTTTTGAAGTTATACACCTCGATGTATTCGGCTTTGATAACTGCAAATTCTTAACCAATGTCGATCTGTTCAGTAAATATACCTAAGCATATTACATTATCGATGCTACGGCCCTGAACATCGTCAATAAATTACGTCACTTCTTCTCTCACCATAACTATCCTTCTAAAATTATCTCCAATTCTGACTGAAAATTCGAAAATGTTGTACTTAAAGAGTTCTGTTCCATGTTTAAAATCGATTTGCACATTACTACCCCTCAGAACCCTGATTCAAATTCTCCTGTAGAACTTTTACATTCGACACTACTAGAAAAAATGCGTGTCCTGAAAATTCAAAATCCAAACGAAAGCCCTCAGTCCCTCATGATCACAGCTGCATTGATCTATAACCAATTGATACATTCCTTAACAGGCCATTCTCCTTTCAAACTGCTCTATGGCCCATATGATGACATATCACCCATTGATCCCCATCAAACAGTTATCGAAGAATACCACAATAAACGACTAAAAGAAATACTTCCATTTTACAAGCCTATCTATGAAAAACAAAAACAAAAGGCAACCAAGCGTCTCGAGAAACTTAATGAAACTCGAGAACAAGATATCCAGATAAACGAGGAAAACGTTTCAGTAAGAGTACCACCAGTCAGGAAGGTAGATCCTCTTTACAAAATTCATTTCGACCCTATACAATTGCTTTGCAATAAGATACTTTTTCCCCATTCGAGAAAGCAAACAGCTCATCTTAATAAGACTAAAAGAGCAAGAAAGAAATTTCCTTCTTTAGAGCCTGCTGTGCCTATGTCTGAGGACAGCCCTACCCTTTCAACTTCAACCTATCCAAACTAATGGCTATTTCAAGGATTATGTCGAAATCGCCAAAATCCTGAATCATTACCATAGGTTTTACTTTAATTTTTATCTCGCACTATATAAGAAACTGTAATAAATTATTATACCAGACGTATCAGATTAATAATAGAAAAAAAAATCATTAACAATTCTTATAATCGAATTTTAAACAGTCAATTAATTAAAATTAGATTAATCAAAAATCACTCTAGATGCAACGCGGAACAGAATATAAGGCTGTCATAGAATTTCAAATAATACCAAGTTAGAAATTATCAGAAAGTAAAGAAGTATTACAAGGAACAACTTTGCTTAATTTTAACCAGTTAACGAATATAGGAAATATTTAAGCTTAATCATAATGACAAATTAATCTTCACTAAAATCACATTTTTAAAATTTTTCAATTCACCAATTTTAATGTTAATCTTTATAAGTTACAATTGTTATCTCCTAAACTTCCTATTCCAAGATCTTATTTCCTAATTGTTCCAACAACCCAAAACAATAAAGTCGTTGTATCACCTGCTTCGCTTTACTTGAAAACATTACCATCAGAAGATCAATATCCCTAAAGAATGCCATCAAGATCAGATAGATGGACCACCACAATAACACCCTCACAGCCAACCAGGAAAATGCAAAATATCCATGAACAGCGACTTATGAAGAAACCAGTCCTAACATTACATGGGTAACCGAATTGATACAACCCTTACAGCCACAGCCTCAACATATCATCAGATTCAATCCGATACATCTCAAGGAAGCCAGCAAACTGAAAAGTCAGATGGAGAAAAGGAAGCATCATAATGTATTGCATCCTTGGTACGTTCATCACACATGGGAATGACTACCATAATTACAGTTATCGTAATGGTCATCCTGTTCTACATCTTCAGCAGACAATTAAGAAGAGAGCTATGCAGCACAAGTCCAAGAACCAACTTACACCAGAAGAACCACCGGAAAGAACGAGGACGTTCTTCACACTAAGGGTGGAGGAATTATGTCACCCTGTATAATTACGTCGCCCTGTATATGGCAACCATAAATTAACTACCACGATATCCGTTCCGATATAGCCCACTCAGCATGACATCGACCTCAGGCGGTCAAGAGTTCAATTGGAAACCGCATAATAATCAATCCTAGTTTATAAGTATCAGTTAAGTTAGATTTAGATTCATTCTTTACTTGTCCACGATTAACAACATTCATGGTTCGTTATTTGTAACTTGTTAATCACTTTGTTATTTAATTGTACTTTTTGGTTTTAAATAAATTTATTTTTTATCATAAAGCCAAAAGGGCCTTATTTAACTATATATAACCCACGAAAGTAAAGTACTTGTGTGTGGGTCCATACAGAAGCATTTCTCTTCACTCGTAAAAATAGTGTGTAAACAACCTATATAACTAAAAAACTAAACTAAAAGATATCCCATTTATATATGGTCTCTCATGTAGTAACAACAACAACAAAAAAACGAAAAATATCCTACAAATATACGATCAGCTCAATGCTCATTTCCGCAGCAAGTCGTGAATGATATCCCTAGAATTTGAAATCCATATCTTTAGCATCTTTGTGTAAGAACGCGAAGTCGGAGCAGTCCTAATATTAACTGGAAGAAGAATGTACAATCCCGGAGCGATGTATGAATAATTACGCTGGTCCACCGTCTTATTCGCCGTGCATTTCTTAACGGCAGCGGCTATATTCAGTCTTGTCTGATATGGATGTTCTATCCTAGGAACACTATCGATTTTTTTTTGCAAAATTTAATACAGCTAACGAATAAAGTTGCCTCATATCATTTACTTTAGCCTCGTTGTACAATGCTGCTGACGGGTAAGTATTATTTCTATTGTATATCAATTTAAGGAACTGTCGTTGGATTATCTCCAAGGTTTTTAGATGGCAATCTGCAGCAGCTCCCCAGGCTACAATTCCGTAAGTCAGAAGCGGCTCAACTAGCGCAGAGTATAGCATTCTCAAGCTTGCCACATTTAGTATTGTTTTCATGTATCTAAACCTAAAGAAAACAACTCTCAACTTCTTAACAACCAAACCTATATGTTCACTCCATGTCATGTGTTGGTCAATCAAGATGCCCAAATATTTAATCGTCTGTGCTGCCTCAATTTGTAAATTCTATTGGTTGTATTTTATTTCCAATTTTTCAAAATTAAGCAAGTGTGACTTGTAAGACGCGAATTACATATATATATATATATATATATATATATATATATATATATATATATATATATATATATATATATATATATATATATATTTCATATTAACTTTCAAGCCATTAAGATCATACCATTGTTTTATATTAACAAAATCCGCCTCAATGTTTTCCTTCAGCCGCCGCCAAGAACAATCCTGATAAAAAATGGCAGTGTCATTTGCAAAGCCTATGACATTCCCTGCAGTGTGTACTTTAAATAAATCATTTATGTAAAGGTTGAACAGTAGTGGCCCCAAGACTGTACCTTGAGAAATGCCAAACTCAATCAGCTTAAAGTCACTATATCTGTCGCCAATCTGTGTACACTGTTTCCTAAAATGTAGATAATCTCGAATCAAGAGCAAAGAAACACCTCGAAAACCAATTTCTTCCAACTTACTGAGAAGTGTTCCATGGTCCACTGTATCAAACGCCTTTTCAACGTCCAGCAATATACAGATGCTTTGTTTCTGTTTATCCAGAGCTGAATATATTTATGCAGTCAGGACGTTTAAAGCATCCTGCATAGACAATCCCTCTCTAAATCCAAACTGAGACCCAGCAATAAGATTATACTTTTCAATATAATCGGCTATTCTTTTATAAATAATGTTTTAAAATATTTTAGCAATGTTTCATATCAAAGATATAGGCCTATAATTAGATATTTCATTTTTATCTTCCCCTTTGAATAATGGTTTAATAACTGATTCTTTAAGTACATCTGGAAACACACCAGTTTCTAGGGATCTATTTATTAAAATTATGAGAGGGCTTGCAATGACATGTGCAACCTCCTTTAAATTTTCCACAGTAATTGAATCTACCCCAGAAGTCTTTTTCACCTTCATACCCATATATATCCGATTACCTCTCTTTCATCTGTGGGCACCAAAAAAAGTGAATGTAGTTTCGCGTCTCTTTTATTCCTATGATCAGTTGGAGGTATCTTTTGTGCCAATATTTTTCCTACAGTCGAATAATACTCATTACAAGCGTCTGTCATTTCCTTAGAGTCTGTCAATGTGGTGTCACGGTATCGTATGCTCTTCACAGGATCTCTTCTGTCTTGCTTAGTTAACCTGTTAACTGTTTCCCAAAGTTTTTTCGAAGAGTTTTTACAAAGACGGATTTCCTTTTCAATATAGCTTGCCAAATTTAATCCTTGAATTACTTGAACTATAACTGAATAATGATAAAACTGTATAAATAAAATGCATCATTGACTATAACTAAATACAATGCAACCTAAATAAATAGATAATTATAAACATATATATATATATATATATATATATATATATATATATATATATATATATATATATATATATATATATATATATATATATATATATATATATATAGGGTGTTTACGGAAATCGGGAATAATAGCTATCTTCGTTATTATTTGAGCTACGAAGTCGGTTAAATTGGCAAAGTTGACCAACTGGACACCCGGCTTCTGAATATGTTACGGATATCTAAATTGCACAGCAACTGTCAAATCTGTTGACATAACCTCTTTTTTTTTAAAGGTGGAACGATATTAATATTTAGCGTACAATCGACTCAGGTCAAGCCATTCTATACGTACACAAAATAGTTTTTTCATCCCAGTACAATATTCCGAAGATAACTCGACCCCAAACGTTGCCAATTGTAGGTGTTTACGGAAATCGGGAACAATAGCTATCCTCGTTATTATTTGAGCTATGAAGTCGGTTAAATAGGTAAAGTTGACCAACTGCACATCTCGCTTTTGAGTATGTCACGGGTACCTATATTGCACAACAGCTGTCAAATTTGTTGACATAACCTCATTTTTTTAAATAGAACAATATAAATATTTTGCATTCTATCGACTTGGGGAAAGCCATTCTATACGCAAACATAATAGTCTTTTCATCTCAGTGCAATATTCCGAAGATAACTTGATCCCAAATGTTGCCAATTGTAGGTGCTTACGGAAATCGGAAACAACAGCTATCTTTGTTATTATTTGAGCTACTAAGTCGGCTAAATGGGAAAATGTGACCAACTGGACACCCCGCTTTTGAATATGTCACGTATATCTAGATTGCACAACAACTGCCAAATTTCTTGACATAACCTCAATTTTTTTAAATGGAAAGATATGAATATTTTGCATTCAATCGACTGAGGGGAAGCCATTCTATACGTACACATAATAGTCTTTCCATCCCAGTACAATATTCCGACGATAACTTGATCCCAAACGTTGCCAATTGTAGGTGTTTACGGAAATCCGGAACAATAGTTATCTGCGTTATTATTTGAGCTAAGAAGTCGGTAAAATGAGCAAAGTTGACGAACTGGACACCCGCTTCTTAATATGTCATGGATATCTAGATTGCACAACTGTCAAATATGTTGACATAACCTCATTTTTTTTTAAATGGAACGATATGAATGTTTCGTTTAATCAACTCAGGGCGAGCCACTGTGCAAATACACGTACATATTTAACTGATTTTTATTTCCTAAAAACGAATAAATAATTACAAATATTGCTCAAAACCCCTACAGTTATGATTCAGGCATAATATTGCTCTCTTCAATATATTAGACTGTATTCTCTGAAGGGTCTGTACAGCAGAAATTCGATTGACTGCCTTCGTGATTTTTACCTTCAATTTGTCCAGACTATCTACTCTTGATGCGTAAACATCGTCCTTTATTGTACCCCATATTGAAAAGTCCAATGGGGTCCAATCGGTCGACCTTGGCGGACATTCAACTGTACCTCCATGGCCAATCCATCTGTCAAACTGTTGTCTCAGATACAGTTGAACATTTTCGCTCCTCTGTGGCAGCACACCATCATGTTGGAACATTATGTCACTAACTCTACTCAAGGCGATATCATCCATTACATTTCGAATTTCACTTCTTAATAATTCCAAATATCTGGCAGCTGTCAGTGTTCCTTCGTAGAAATAAGGGCGATAGATCCTATCTCTTGTAACAGCACACCAAACATTCGTTAAAAACCTTGCTTGAGTTTCAATGGGTATTGTCACATGTGGTGAATTCTTCCTCCAGACGTGGGTATTCTTTCTGTTAAATTTCTGTTTGTTGGAGAAATTTGACTCGTCGCTCCAGATAATATTTCCCAAGAAAATTGAATTATTACTGCAGTTCTAAATGAACCACCAACAAAAATGATATATTTGTGCAGCATCACCTTCGTGTAGATTTTGCACAGGCTGAATCTTGAAGGCTTTGTATTTGTGTTTATTGAGAATTTTGAATACTATACTGTAGGAACAATTCAGGGCCTCAGATACTTCCCTCAATGACAAATGACCATTGGACTCGAACATAGCTAGAATATCTATTTCTTGATTTTCGTTTGTTTTAGTAGGAGCTATTCTACGATGGAAACTCCCACACTGTTGTAATTTCTGCGCTAACTTGTGGAAATATGTGTGGTTTGGAATACGTCTATTAAAATATTTGTGCTTGTACTTGGCACAAGCCAATCGTGTGTTTCTATTGCTAGTGAAATAGCACTCAATCATATCAAACATTTCGGAGGTTGTATACATGTTATGGAAAAAAAGAGAATAGGATCACTGGGGCACATGAAAAAGATTTCAGGCACGAGAACAATACTGGAGCAGAATTAACAATAATAATAAAGAAATTATAAAATCAGAAATAATAATAGCTACTTACCAGGTATAATTAGTTCACTCACAGGAGAATAATTTATAGAACAATAACTCAACAACAAAACAAGAACAACAAGGAACATTTGAAAATTACAAATTAGTCTGACGGAATCTTGATTATAAAAACTAACTAAACTAAAAATAAGGAACGAATTAATAACTTGAAAGGTGTGAACGAAGGGAAGCCCAATGGAAAAATTAGACTATACTTAAGTCTGCACTAAGAACGGAACGGATGTAATGAACGTAATGAAAAAAATGAGTAAAACGAAAGAATTATGGATAACACACTGATTTATACAACAGAACGAAACGCTATACGCACGAGAATAATTTAAAAAGTCATAATGACAGTAAGAAAATTATTTCTTTGGCTACAGAAAATACCGAATCTGTCAATTTACAACTGATGTAACTCCTGAAATATATTGTGAGAGAGGAAAAACGATTGTGCAGCAATCCCACAGAACCATATCAATCCATCGCAGTCCAGTAGAAGCAGAGTTTTTTCATTTGAACTATAGGTTCATAGGTTAGGTTAGGTTAGGTTAGATTGTGAGTGGTCCATATCGGTCCCTCCACCGCGACCATAAGGTCTATTGTGGCTCACGCCTAATGTCTATATTTCGCCCAACAAATCCAGCCTCCTACAGAGGTCGATAACTTTTGCGGGCGAAAGTTGATCCAGATCCTCTGGAGCAAGCTTTACCTTGCCAAAGAGCAGGTGTCTAGTCCTATCCGCTGCCGGACAGGAACACAGCACGTGCTCTGCTGTTTCGTCATTCTCCATACACAGCCGGCACTCGGTCTCCTGACCGATCCCAATACGGTGCATGTGGTGCCGCAAGCGACAGTGTCCTGTATACAGGCCGACTAGAGTACTCAGTTGTTGTCTGTTCAACTCTAGAAGTTTCTTAGCCCTTGACTCAGACAGGCCATTTATGAAGGCCTTAGAGTGAGCTAATCCTGGACCAGCAGAGGTCCGCTCTCAACAGGGTCGATTGGTTCCGGTCCCAGTCCTCCCTTTCCGGGAGGACGGTCTTGAAAGACAGATCTCTGCTGATTTTTGTAGGCATCAAGTCCGAGACCATTCCCAGAATCCTGTGATAATCACTGTCATCAAGGAGTCCGGACCCCCTCAGACTGACTTCCCTCGGCATGTTATCTGCCGTTTGTATTAGTTTGTACGTTGTCCACCTCGCCACCCTCTCCAACCATATGTGAAGTGGGGGAATATTGAGGAGGACCTCCAGAGCGACTGATGGTGCGGTGCTTATCGCTCCCGTTATCATCAGACATGCTTGTCTCTGTAGATGAGCCAGTTTGGCCCTCGCGGTACCACGAAGTACCTTAGGCCACCAAACTATGGCTCCATATGTTATCATAGGTCTGATAACCACTACATAGAGCCAGTACATCTGTTGGGGGTTTGTTCCCCAGTTGTTCCCACAGATTCTCCGGCAGGTCCACAGGGACATCTTAGCCCTGCGGATAACATTTTCTAACTGTCTGTGCCAGTTGAGCTTCTTATCTAGGATAACTCCCAGATATTTTGCTTGGTCCGAAAATGGAATGTTTTCCCCCATAAGATTAGGTGGTTTTAATTTGTCCAACCTTCTTCTTCTGGTGAACGGGACAATGATCGTTTTGCGAGGGTTCACAGACATCTGTTCCCTACGGCACCAATCATTGACTACATGTAGTGCTTCTTGAAGAGTACTAGACAGTTCCTCCTCAGATTTGCCTCTAACCATTATGACGAGATCATCCGCATACGCCTGGACCTCAACCTCCCAGAGTCCGAGGATAGCCAGCAGGTCGTCCACAAAGAGGGACCACAACAGGGGGGATAGAACGCCCCCCTGAGGACACCCTCTCGCAGCCCTAACGCTGACCACCTCTCCCCGTAATGAGGTAATAATGGTCCGATTGTGCAGCATGTTTCCGATCCAGCCACAGATGGTAGGTTCCACCCCCCTAGCGATAGTGGCCTCGTAGAGGGAGATCGGTAATGCATTATTAAATGCTCCTTCTATGTCGAGAAATGCCGCCACCGCAACCCCTCTATTTTCCAGAGAGTGTGTGATCTTCTCGACGAGGTTATTGAGCGCTAACTCAGTTGATTTGCCAGTTTGATAGGCATACTGGTGGGTATTTAGGGGGTTCTTGGGTAAGATGTTCCCCCTAATGTGTCCGTCCAGTATTTTTTCCAATCCCTTCAGGAGGAATGAAGTAATACTGAGAGGTCTCAGTGAAGTAGGTAGGAGGTCATTACGTCCCAATTTGGGAATGTAAACCCCCCTAACCACCGTCCAGCTGGAAGGAATATAGTTCCAGGCCAGACTGGCTCTGAACAGCCTGATAAGGAAGGGTAGGAGAATCTCCAGTCCCTTTTGTAGTAGGACCGGTACCACCCCATCCTCCCCTGGCGACTTGAATGGCTGGAAATGATTCACAGCACACTCCACTGCCGAGGCTGTAACTATTCTCCAAGCAACTAGCCAGTCCTCCCTTTGGGGGCGTTTAGATCGTCCCTCAGCTGGTAGGACCTCACAGTTGCTCAGGATCAGACAATCTGGGAAGTGTGTGTGTGCTAAGAGCTCTAACGTTTCTTTCCGAGATTCAGTAAAGGAACCATCTGGTCGTTTTATCGATCCCAGTTCCTGTACACGGTCGCGTGAGAGAATCCTGTGGATTCTGGCGCTGCTGGGCAAATTATTAATGTCCCCGCAGAACCTCCTCCAGGACTCCCTCTTAGCGTTCCTGATCTCCTTATTATAATGTGTTAGAGCAGTTTTATATTGCTCCCAGTTGCCTGTAATCTTAGCACGATTGAAGAGACGTCTAACTTCTCTTCGTAGTTTATCGAGGTTATTATTCCACCAAGTAGACCCCCGACTGTCTCTCTTTGACCTCAGTGGACAGTTTTCGTGATAGGCAGAGACCACAGCTTCCCTAACCTGTTCGGCCGCAATCTCGATCTCATCACGATCCCTCACTGTGGGGATTGCGGACCCAAGTCTGCCGGCGAGGGACTGTTTGTATCCCTCCCAATCCGTCCTCCTCGGGTCCCGATACTCCACCACAGGTCTAGGGCCTGTTTCAATCTCAAATAGGATATGGGCATGGTCTGAACATGAGGGTTCAGACGACACCCTCCATTTGAGGATTTTTGAGCTCAAAAGCCTTGAGCTGATCGTAAGATCTAAAACCTCTCTCCGGTTAGCTGTAAGAAAGGTGGGTTCCGAGCCTATGTTGTTGACAACCAGCTCCTCCCCTAAAATGTATTCAAATAGTGATTCACCTCGTCTGTTAGTGTCCGTGCTCCACCAAGCCAAGTGATGGGAGTTCGCATCACACCCCATTACGAGGTGATAATTGTTCCTCTTGCAGTAGGCGATCAATTTCCGCACCTCTGCTGGAGGTGGTTGTTCTGCATCTCTGTCTCCAGGGAAATAGGCCGAACAGGCCACTACTTCCAGCCTGGTCCCCCCGGATGTGATCACGAGATGGATGGATGCCATGTCCTTGGTGCAGTACTCTGAAAGTGTAAAATACTGCAAGTTGTTTCTGATCCAGATACAGGCTCTGGGGTTAGTACCAGAGCCCACCTCTACTATCTTACCAGAAGTGTTACCCAGCCCTTTAGTTCGTTCCGAATTAGCGGTCCAGGGCTTTTGGAGAAGAGCAATATCTATTTGCTCTTCCTTTAATTTCATGCTAAGGAGGTATGTCGCAGCCTTAGCATGATGCAGATTAGCTTGAATGCACCTTAAGTTGGTGGGCATGGGGGTAGGAATATAGGAATGTATGGAGGAAAAAGGAGTAGTTTAAGGAGCTTGAAGGAAAAGGGAATTATGGTGCAGGTTCCTCCTCCTTTTTAGGAGCTCGATAACCAAGCTTCCTATAGGAGGGTCTACCTTTGGTAGTCGTCCTAGGGGTGGACTTTCCTTTCCCCTGTTGTTTCCCTCTGGAGGTTCCAGTGGAAGGTTGAATCCTGCCACCTCCTCTATTGGGTCTGTAAGTCGTGTCCATGTTTGGTCCCACGAGCAGCAAGGGAAAATAGACCTCCATGGAAGAGCCCCGCATCCCATGAATAGGCATTTACACAGGGAGGTCGCCCGGTTTCCCTGGGGAGGGTTAACGTTAGCGACAGAATTACCATCCTGCCAATGCCCGGCCATATCGGCCAGAAGCATCATCGCCTGCGCACCAACCCGCCAACGACCTTGCGATGTGGGTTTTTTATAGAGGACTCTCCTCGCAATGCCGGCCAATTAAGGCAAGCATTCCCGGCCCTCCTAAGACATGACTAGGAAGGGTTACGGTTTGGTTAGTTCATTTAGTTCACGTCTAATAGTAGACGCTATCCAGGGTGCACCACGGGGAGGCGAACTAACTTTACACCCCAATAGGTTCATAGTTTGGAGAAAACGTAAAAGTTCTATGAAATGCATGCATGTAACTCCGGCTAAATTGCACATTCAATTGCACAAGGTGGAAAACCATTGTCTATACGTGTTGAACCACTCACCCCGAGTCGATTAAACTTCAAATGTTCATATGGTTCCATTTAAAAAAATTAAGCTTCTCGCAACAGATTTGACAGTTGTTGGTCAATCTAGATATCCATGATATATTAAGAAGAGGGGTGTCGAGTTGGTCAACTTTGCTCATTTAACAGACTTCTTAGCTCAAATAATAACGAAGATAACTATTGTTCCCGATTTCCGTAAACACCTACAATTGGCAACGTTTGGGATCAAGTTATCTTTGGAATATTGTAATGAGATGGAAAGACTATTACGTGTCCGTATAGAATGGCTTGCCATAGGTCGATTGAACGCAAAATATTCATATTGTTCTATTTAAAAGAATTGAGGTTATGTCAACAGATTTGACAGTTGTTATAAAATCTAGATATCCGTGACAATTTAGAAGCGGCGTGTCCAGTTTGTCGACTTTGCCCATTTAACCGACTTCTATATATATGTATATGTATATATATATATATATATATATATATATATATATATATATATATATATATATATATATATATATATATATATATATATGTATATGTATATATATATATATATATATATATATATATATATATATATATATATATATATATATATATATATGTATATGTATATATATATATATATATATATATATATATATATATATATATATATATATATATATATATATATATATATATATATATATATATATATATATACATATACAGGCTGTTTCAAAAAACATGCACCATCGCTCGTGGGGCAATTCCTTACTAAAAAATAAGAAAAAAAGTTACTGTGCACATGGGCCCGGAAACGCATAGTTTCCAATATACAGGGAGTTGAATTTTAATTTTTTTTTTAATTTTTTATAAATAATTTCAAAACCACTGGATTGATTTTAATGAAACTTGGAACTTGAAAGTGTATTATGAAAGTGCATATTTTCAAGTGAGAATCTGCTTACAACTGCGTCAGTGGCGTGCGTACGGGGCAACTGTAAAAATTCATTTGGGGAAAAATATGTGCGCCACTGTCTTTTTCCAATTTTGATACATCAGTTATGAAGCTTATTACATAAGCCACAAAAGCTACCTCTTGGTATTTTTTTCGTTCAGGGTATCCCCTAGGAGATATGATTAATTTTATAAAAAGGGGCAAAGTACCGATTAGTCGGCGTAATAATAATAATAATAATAATATATGTTTACTGCAACCATAAGAATATGAAAAACAAAACATACAGTAAACATTACAGCAATAAACGTGCAAATAACTAACCTACATAAAACTTATTGGTGATAAACATTGAAATGAATATTACAAACATTGATAAAAAATGATAAATAAAAAATAAAAATAAAAAATGAAAAAAGTAATCGTAAAGACACCATGATTTTTCCAAACTCTTGTTTTTTGTACATTACTCAATTGACTTTAATAACAAAGCTAAAGAAAATGTTGAAAGTGACCACCATTAGCGTCGTTACAATTATTTAACCTTCTGCGCAAAGATCTTCTTACTCTTCTGCAAATATTTTGATCTTCTCTAATGCTGTCAAATGCATATTCTATTCTTCCCAACAATTCTTCTCGTGTATTTACTGGTGTTTTATACACTATTTCTTTTAAATGACCCCACAAATAAAAATCGAGAGGATTCAGGTCCGGAGATCGAGGTGGCCATGACACCGGACCTCCACGACCAATCCATCGGTGACCGTATGTGTTGGCTAAATATGTTCTTACAACTGCTGCAAAATGTGCGGGCGCACCATCATGCTGGAACCACATTGTACCATTTCTCATAAAAAGCGGTAGTAACAACGGCAAATCATTTTGTAAAAAGTTTAAATATGATTCATGGTCAAGATGATTCGGTAGAACAACAGGACCAATTATGTGATTTTCAATAATAGCAGCCCAAATATTGATGGAAAATTGATACTGCGAATTTGCAACTCTTAGAGAGTGTGGGTTTTCATCGGCCCATGTATGTAAATTGTGAAAATTTACGATACCTTTTCGCGTAAATGACGCCTCATCAGTTAATAGTACACGTTTAGAAAAATGTTGGTCGTGCCTAAGTTTGTTTAAAAACCACTGACAAAACATTACCCTTGGTTGAAAGTCTCTAGGTAGAAGTTCCTGGACACGTGTAAAATGATAGGGATATAAACTTTGATCCTTCCGAGTTCTGTGAACTGATGATGCCTAAATATTACCCAGTTCGGTGGCAATAATTCTCGTACTTGTACTAGGATCACGTTCAACTCTATTTAATATTGCCACTTCAACTCGTACAGTTCGGCGGTATCTTCTGCGTCCAGAGTCAGCTTTTAAACGTTTTAAAGAACCAGTTTCTCTCAAATGTCTTACAATACGTGGGAAAATATTTTTGTCAGGAATTCTTCTTTGCGGATAAGTTTCCTGATAAACTCGCACAGCTTGTCTAGCATTTTTATTTGTTTGTCCATAAATTAACAACATATCAGTCAAATCCGCTGAAGTGTACTTAATGAAAACCATCTTGAGAGGAGGAAATAATATTAATGAGCAGCTCAGTATCAACAAATAACTAAAAACGAAAATACTGCACCGTATCAAAATTTAAAGAATAGTACGAAAACTCTTTTGACGCCTACAAAGCACTTCAAAATTGTAGAATTTAGAGAACTGTCAAAAATTATAGTTTCATGGCACTTTACGATTACTGTTTTCATTACTCCAACGAATCGGTACTTTGCCCCTTTTTATAAAATTAATCATATCTCCTAAGGGATACCCTGAACGAAAAAATACCAAGAGGCAGCTTTTGTGGCTTATGTAATAAGCTTCATAACTGATGTATCAAAATTGGAAAAAGACAGTGGCGCACATATTTTTCCCCAAATGAATTTTTACAGTTACCCCGTACGCACGCCACTGACGCAGTTGTAAGTAGATTTTCACTTGAAAATATGCACTTTCATAATACACTTTCAAGTTCCAAGTTTCATTAAAATCAATCCAGTGGTTTTGAAATTATTTATAAAAAATTAAAAAAAAAATTAAAATTCAACTCCCTGTATATTGGAAACTATGCGTTTCCGGGCCCATGTGCACAGGAACTTTTTTCTTATTTTTTAGTAAGGAATTGCCCCACGAGCGATGGTGCATGTTTTTTGAAACAGCCTGTATATATATATATATATATATATATATATATATATATATATATATATATATATATATATATATATATATATATATATATATATATATATATATATATTAAACTAACCCTGGATATGGGTTCTAGGGGGCCTAGTTCGCGCTCATTTCAAGAAATTTATTCTAAATTTGTGATGCCTAGGCAAGCCATCCTTTGGATCTTGCCTAGTTTTTGTTTGGCACTGGATTGTGTCACCTTAGGCCACCAGACCAGTGCCGCGTATGTTAACGATGGTCTGACCACCCTTGTGTAGAGCCAGTGTGCCGTACTAGGCCTTAGTCCCCACGTTTTTCCATATATCCGCCTAGTGGCGGCTAAGGTCATGACTGCCTTACGCAGTATTTTTCCAATGTGACTATTCCAGGTTAGCTTAGAGTCCAATACGACCCTAAGATATTTTACCTCCTTGGCCATTGGAATGTTCCTACTGTATAGAGTGAGAGTTATGTGGCTCTCGCACTTCCTCCTCCTCTCGTAAACGGCACGACGGTGGCCTTCTCGGGGCTCACCCCGAGCCCTTGACCAACCGTCCACCCTTCCACCACCTTCAGTGCTGTCTGCATGCGCTCCCACACTGACTGTGTAACCTTTCCTCAGACAATGATGACAATGTCGTCCGCATAGCCCTGTACCTCATACCCCCCCTCTCGAGAGCCTCCCCAGCAGGCCGTCCTCGACTAGGCGCCAGAGCAAGGGAGGCAGAACGCTCCCCTGCGAACACGCCGCCGCGACCCCCGCCAGCAGAGTCCCTCCTGCGAATGAGGGGAACACCGCGCGGTCCCTGAGCATGGAACCGATCCACCTGCAGCAGGTCTCTATTCCACTCTCCCTGACATTTGCCAGAACCGATCGGAATGAGTTGTTGCTGAAGACCCCCTCTATGTCTAGGAAGTTCCCTAGCGCCACCTCCCTGTTCTCCAGCGTATTCTCCAGTTTCAGCACCAGTTGGTGCAGTGCTGTTTCTGTTGAGGATCCTGCTCTGTATGCATATTGTCCGCAGTCTAGGGGATATGCTTCCAGTACACCGCCCCTAATGTGCCGGTCGAGCAGTTTTTCCACTGTTTTAGCAAGAAGGACATGATACTTATTTGCCTCTGGGGACTTTGCCTGGTCTCTTGGACGGCCAGGTTTAGGAATGAATACAACCCTGGCCAGTCTCCATGCCCTCGGAATGTACCCCAGAGCCAGGCTGGCCCTCATAATGAGGGTAAGCGCCGGCGCCAGTATATATATATATATATATATATATATATATATATATATATATATATATATATATATATATATATATATATCCCCTGTTGGAGCATGATGAGCATTATTCCATGAAATCCCGGCGATTTGTATGGCTTAAATCTGTTAATGGCCCATCTGATTTTGCTCCAAGTAACCACCTCTTTAGCGACTGTCCTATCTACTCTAGATGCCCGCCTGATTGGTTTATTATGTTACAGCCGGGAAAGTACGTGTGGAGTAAAATTTTTATAGTTTCCTCCCCCGAGCTTGTAAAGCCTCCCGTGGATGTTCTAAGGGAGCCTATGTTGGTCTGAGTGCCCTTGGACAGGATCTTGTGTAGTCGAACACTCTCGGACGAGGACCTTTTGGCCGTGTTAAACAGCTTACGAACCTGCGTCCTCCTTTGCCTCAGGTCCTCGTTCCACCATGGGACGTTCCTGGTGGACGCCCTCATTTTCAGGGAGCAGTTGGCGTTATAGGCCGAGGTGATTGCGTCTCGCAATTGCGCTGCTGCAATCTCGAGGTCTATTGAATTGTCTATGGTACTCTTAACCCCCCCGCAGTTCCACTGCTAGGTCTGACCTCTAGGCTTCCCAGTCCGCCTTGCGGGGGTTCCGGTACCATACCGTTTGTCTTTCGACTTTGGCGATTTCAAACCGGATGTATCTGTGGTCTGAGCTACTCACTTCCCCAAACCCAGCTCTTACAAAATCACCCAGAAACTGTTATATCTAAAACTTCCTCACGCCGTGTTGTGACGAAGGTCGGTTTATTACCTCTATTCAATATGTCTAAATTAAATTTCATAAAGAATTGTAAAAGTGCCTCACCCCTAGAGTTTGTGTCCGAGCTACCCTACAACTCATGGTGTTCATTCGCATCCATGCTGATGATGGTGTGCCGTCCACCTGCTCTGCTACCCACCATCAGCTGCTCCAATTCGTTGGGTGGAGGAGGGTCCGTGCTGTCCCCTGGCAGATAGGCTGACGTGACAGTAATGTCCCTCAGACCACCCGCTCCCCCACATCGGATTTTGATCGTTGCCAGGTCCCTGGAACAGAAATTCGTTAAAGGCAGAAACTCTATCCCTTCCCTGACAAAAATGCAGGCCCTCGGGTTCTCGCTGGATCTGCTGTAGATGAGCTTTCCAGCAGCTCCGCCGAGTCCCTTGATCTCCCCTTTATAGGAGTACGGTTCCTGGATGAGGGCCACATCCGTGTTCCTCAGAGCCATCAGTAGTCCAGCCGTGGCTGCCCAACTGTGTTGGAGGTTGACCTGAAGGAACCTAAGTCCAATTAACCCCTAGTTGCTTCCCCAATGGGCGGAAGCTAACCCTTCCCAGGCCCCAGAATGCCTTGAAGAAGGTTCCTTCCAGGGCTCTGTAAGACGACTGGTCGATCGAAAAGGCGAGAGTCTGTCCTCTCTCCTCTGCCTTCCTGCTTAGAACCGACCAGTGTGGTGTCCCCAGTTCAGAGTTCTGGATCTTCAGTCTACTGATCACCGTCTCCTGCGGGACGGTGTCAGGGATCCGTACGAGGACCTTGCGTCTCTTTGGGAGTTCCATGGGCTCGACGGCTGTCAAGTCCGCCCCCTCCCAAATCTGACCGAGGCCCCCGATCATTTTCCGCAGCCAGTCCCGGGACTGCGGGCCGGCACAGGTTATCCAGAGGATGCCCCCCGCCAGGCGCGCCCGGTGGAACTGAGGCGGGCTCTCCCCTTCCTGAAGAGAGTTCACCGCAGCTACCACCGCAGCCTGGATCAGGTCCGCCTTCCCCTGGTCTAGCGTGACCTCAGGATGGCGTCTGTCAATCACCGCCATCCCGAGGCCCTTCGCAGCCTCCCTATACGAGCCAGTCTGCTTCGGTGTTCCGGCCTTGGTCCTTTTGGGACGTCTGTCTGTAGTAGGCGTGCTAGAGCCAAAGCGCGGCGTCTTCTGACTCGCAATCTCCTCTTGCGCCTTTACAGGTGCTTTGGCCCTTTTGGAACGTCTGCCTGCTAGAGTCCGAGCGCGTCCTCTTCTGACTCGCACTGCTGTCTTGCGCCTTTACAGGTTTCTCGACCGTCCACGTCCTGGTCGCCATTTTCTGCACCCTACGGGGCTTCTTTCTTTGCGCCCGAGAAAGACGCTTGGACTGCCGGGGCAGTCCCACTACCCCTACAGTAGGGTCCACACTGGTGCAGGGGCCCCCAGAGTCCGCCAACCTCGCCACCCTTTGGTGGGACCCAGCCTCCAGCTTGGGTGTCGGAGACAAGTCATGTTCCCTATTTAAAATATAAGGGTTGTTATCACCACCTTTAAGGGGTTGATGTGACACAAAGTTGAGTTTTATGTCAAAACATGTCCCGTTCGATATTAAAATTGACGTATTTCAGCGTTTCTTAAAAAAAATTCTCTGGGCGCAAATCGGTCTGTTTCGTTTTCAATGCGCCACAATATATATATATATATATATATATATATATATATATATATATATATATATATATATATATATATATATATATATAGATTTGAGGACCATGTCATATTTTTAAATAATGTAACGTATTCATTATAATAATCATTCTTAGTTACTCTGAGAAATTTCCGGTAGCAAAAAGATAATTAGAAACAGATATTATTGTACCTATTTAACAAAATAAGTGTGTGTGTGTGTGTGTGTGCTTGTTTGGGTGTGTATTTGTGTGTATGTAAGTATGCATGGGTGCGTGCGTGTGGATGTGCATGCATATTGGCGTATGCAATTTATTAAGAAGGGAGACAAACTAATAACAAACCCGACTAGATTGAAGTACGGCAACCTGATTTTGTAATTAAAAGAAATTCCTATAATAGTAATCTAGAAAATCCCTTTATACAATGATGAGCTTGAAAAACCTCAAAGATAGGTAATACACTTTTGAATAAACTTGCTTTCTTTAATTGACGGCGATTTTTTGGTGAATATTTTAACATGCCTCTGTTATAAGCTGACTAATTATAGTCTAGTTGCTTTTTACTAAACTGATGCATTTCAAAATAGCGGCCATTGTGTGTATTATGTAGAAGAATCTGGTTAAGACGATGACGTTAAAAAGCCTTGAACTAATCATTATTTCATTCTCATTTACTGCAGTCTTTGTAATTATAGAGTAAAGTAAATAAAAAGACTCGCTACAGGAAAATTTTAAGATGGCTTTTGTTTTTTTCCAAACTCTAAAATATATTTGCTTTTAATTAAGAAAATCTTTCTTTACAATATGTTAACTATTGCAACTTAAAAACAATTAGCCTAACCCTTCTTTTGATTTTTTCTAAACCTACTTGTTTAAGAATGATACATATTTGTCTTCCAATTTTTTTAAAAATACTATTGAGTTTCAAATCATCATCACTGTCTACAGGGGAAGTCGCCCTGTCGTCGCAACCATGATTATCTACCTCCAGCAGCTTTCTTCATTTCATTGTAGCTTCCACACTTCATAAGTTGTGCCAGATTTGCCAAATGTTTTACCATTGGTCTATCTTTTCCAGTTTTTCCAAATATGTCTTCCAAATAATCTTCAAGTCTTGTGATGTTCCTACCTTCCTGTTTTACGCAGTTTCTGTTTGATATTCTGAGGGCAATAGATGAAAAGCCAAACTTTGCCAACATTTAATACAGCATCTTTCTGTAATTGAGACAGGAAATTTGTCTAAACCCCTGAAGATGGCACGTTAATGTGTTGAAACGTGTAGAGTTTTGAGAATAAATCAGTTTGTCTGGTAGTAAAAGCCTTTAATTTCCTTTAACCATCAGAAGCCGGCATTTCTACATTCGAATGAAAAAGACCGACTGGCTGAATACGCGACTCGAACCCGCGACCCGCTATTCCGATTCTAGAGGTTACTCGCCTCGAAAACTAAGGTATTTGGCCTGTCAAAAAAAAGCTGCACCTTATAAAATTAATTTGATAATCACAGAGTGGCCCATAATTAATTGGTAATACAAATTTTGAAATTCTTTTTAGTAGAACACCATATATTATTGCATTTTTGTGCTTTCCATCAAATTATAATGCTTATTTGTAGGGCAAAAACAGTTGATATCGTTCATCGTTTTCGAGTCACGAGACTTTTTATTTTATTTTTGGGCAATTTAAGAAGATATTGGTTTCGTCGAAAATAATAGAATTATTTTTTTGAAATTTTGTACGTAAGTTACTTCTGTAAGGATTATATCAAAAATAGCTAAAGTTGAAAAACAAATCTTATATTTAAGACTACAAGATTGTGTTAAGTTATGACCTTGCAAGCGCATTGTGATAGAGAATTTACCTAAACATTCTTTTCAATCCTAATACCTTAAACAATTTTATATTAATTTAAAAGCCTCAATGTTAAACATTAATTTGTTAATCCACTTGCTGCATTACAACTTTCTATGTCTTCTTCTAGTCGCGAAGATCAGAATTTGTCCTGTACGGGAAGGCATGCCTGTTTTTTTCCAGTTAAAATTAGAAAAAAAGAGGGGAGACATGTCCGTGTGTAGCAAACATATTATGCGATAAGTGACTGAGTGAAGATTAGAACCTGTGATAAGCACTGATAAGTACACTTGTAGACCCGAAATCACAACACATTAAAAAAAACTGACGATCGTTTCACTAACGAAGTTAGCGTCATCAGAGGAGAGAGAATTATTCTCCCCCAGGTGTACTTATTATGTGATAAGTACCTACCTAAGTGGAGATGTGTGATGAGCACTTTTGAGTACATTTTGGAATACCCAATTTACCACAACATTTTATGAGACCTGACGATCATTTGGCTAACAAATTTAGCGTCATCCTAGGGTGTAAAATCGTTCAGCAGCTAGTGAAACGATGATCAGATCTTAAAAATGTGATGTGGTGAATTGGGTTCTCCAAACTGTACTGCTTTAAGTACCAACCTATTATTTTCCCCACTTCGTCATTTCTATGTTTTTTTTTAAATGCCAGCAGCAAAAAATACAGAATGTGACAGTAAAACATATTTGTTTGGCAGTTTTAACAAACAATGTGTAATTATAAATATGAGTAAACACTATATCACTATATATATATATATATATATATATATATATATATATATATATATATATATATATATATATATATATATATATATATATATTTTTTTTGTTCCCCCAGGGCTCGTCCGCGGCCTTGCCGCCCCGATAGCACCGCAACCCTTGGTTGATTGTGCATTATATATATATATATATATATATATATATATATATATATATATATATATATATATATATATATATATATATATATATATATATATAAGCTATAATATAAAATGTATTAACTTGCTCAGTGATTTTGCTTTGTTATATATTTCTTAAATAAATAATTAAAATCAATTCGGAATTTTTTAAGTCTCTTGACAAATTTAAAAAGATCACAAAAAATGATCTATGCTGAATGGTTTTTATTGCTATCAAACTTTTGATATTCTCTAATTGAAAAACAATTACTACCGTAAAACAACATCTTTTTAAGAATATTATTGTCAGCATATTGGAAATATATGTAGACAAGTGTATAAAATTTACTATTGTATTATAGATTAAGTGTTTTTTGTACTTTGTATGACCCAGACTTGTTTCTGTTTTTGATTTAAATTCAATAATGGTATTTTATTTGTTACTTTTTCCCACAAATTCAATAAAAATGAAAAAATATCAATTGTCGATAATTAAAAAGGCAAATTATATTTTCACTAACACATTTTCCCAAGTGTAGTAGCTGCAATAACTCAAAAATATGCAATATTTCTGAATATGTCATATTTAATTTAAAAGAAAAAAAATGTATGTTTTTATACCACAATCATTACACATCAATCCAGATATTTAGCATTCGGCAACGTCAAAGGCAACACGCATTCTTTATTTCAAAGTCCACAGCAAATTAAGTAAAATAAAATTGCAGGATTTTGTAGGTTTAGTTTATTTTTTTGACCTAAGAGATGATTTTCTGAATCACATCTGCATAATGGCAATATTTTATGATCTTCTAGCTTGTATTTAGTATATTTAAATTTTTTTATAATTCTGGCTTTAAAAGGTCCTATAAGTAAAACTCGGGTAGTTTAAAATGTCGCGATTGTAGAGACCACATATATCACCGCGCTAAGATATTTAAAAAATCCATAATCGCACGTGATAATTGAAGTGATGCTTCAACATGATGAAAACATTGTTCTTCACTAAAAATGTTTCACAGCAACTAAGATTTCATAGCTATCTGTATATTCTTGTAAATACACTCACCTAACCTGCTTATCTGATATTAATTAATTATCACTTTTAAAAAATGGCTATATACTGATATAAATAAATATACATACATATATACTACATTTTTGTGTACGTCCAGCATTTGTAACCATCCTAAGAAAATTTAAAAGTCCGCACCTAGTGTAACCGTTCAAGAGATTTTAAGGTAAAGGACATATAAAAGACCGAAAGTATTTATTTGGTTGTTATTCGTGAGTGATATCTCGCCACTGACCTCAAGTGGATCCAAATCCGGACGATAGTGAGGTCACCATCACCTACTAAACCCTAACCTAAATGTACCTATCTCTCAGATTTATCATTTACAAGATAAAGAACACTTTGTAAGGTTTGAAGATGTTAAGATAATCAAATACTTACTCGGCCTTTATGCTGTTCTGCCCAAAGTCCTATATTTGTGAGATCTTCAAGCCAGAACACTGTTATTGGGATACTTACTTAATTTATAGAGATCTAGATATTAGATATGAAGAATTTCCACTTATGTCGTTAACAGCATTGAGAAGTTTTAGGGAGGAATTGTTGTTCAATTAAACAGATATTAAAAAATGGAAATACTTAAATTTGTGGGAGCTAATTAATTTAGTACTCCTGGCAAATTAAAATTAACATTGCATTTCACAGAAAACAAAACAAATATTAACTATTACAAGAAAGAAATTAACTATTGCATATTACAAGAACAAAAAATGGAATATTAACTGTTACAAGAAAGAAAGTAAATATTGCATGTATACAAGAAAGAAATCAAATATTGCATATGACAAGCACGAAAATGAACATTAAATGATAAACTTATTGTTTTTCAATCAAATCTACTGATGATCTCAAATTTTTTACAGATTAAGTGGTATTCCTAGATATTGTCCTGGCTAGGTTAGGTTTTTATTCTTTAGAGAAAAATTCCTGAGTAGCTCAGACAACAAAAAGTCAAATTGCTGTTTACTAATTATCAATGAAAAATTAAAAAGATTTGAAGGTTAGGCAGTTCAAAAACAAAACATCGATCAATTTTAAATTACACAGTGATACTTCTGATTTTACATAAGTGACAAAATATTAAGAGAAAAAAATACAAAATACAGTTATTATAAATGACAATTTAAAACATTTGAAGAATTAGAAAATTTATGAACAAAGAATGTTGCTCAATTAAAACATACAAAATTTTACTGCGTTAGATTATTGACAAAATGCTGAAAGAAAAATACAAAATATATTTGTCATAGTCCGGCAATCTCACTGAGGAATCTTCCAGTGTTAACTGAATCAAAGTTTAATTTGCAGGTTGAGAAAAAGTTCTAAATGACGTATAAATGTTTGAAAATCACACACAGAAAACTCAAAACGACTTACTTGGGGTGAATTGTGCCTGGGATTCCAAGGGTCCCAATTCACCTGTTGGTTGGTTACGGATGTTACACATGGGCTGTCAGTGCCCACCAAAGGCTCTTAATTTCTCCCAAGATAAAATTCAGGAAGTGGTGAAAGGCATTTTCGTGGGTGATGACCAGATAAATTGTTACGTACCATGTATTAAGAAGGGATGGTAAACCTGCAGTTGAAACCTACTGCTCTTGAAATGATATCGCAGGCGGGTAATTTAACTGAAACTTCTGTGGCCAGAATATGCCTGAAGGTATGCGAAATTTAATGACATTGAAGGCTGATTCGCTTCAAAGATCGGATACTAAGGTTATGCACTCGAGATTACGTTAGGAACTTTCACTATACCGGGAAAACAAAGCTTCACTGTTTAACTTACGTTTTCTTCAAAACGGGCTATTAATTTTCACTTAAATCAAGATCAAACACCAACAATTATATTAGCGATATTAGTTGTAAAAGATAGGATTTTAAACCCTTTTTGGCCGATAGAGAGCTCTGACAGTTCCACTGATGTTGACTGGCTGCTTGCCGAAGCTCGACTCCTTCGCGACGCTAGCATGTACGTCATTATCTCTCTGACTTTGGTGCCATTTTTTCCGTGACCGTTCTAACTTAAATCCATATGTGTGAGAAAGACAGATAGCATCGAACTCTCCTTAATACCGAATGGACGCGGTCCGATTTTTCAACGGTCGTTGATTAGGTCTTGATGACATCCGTTTGGGATTTTACTGGAAGCTTCTGGAACCATCTCGATCTTTCTTACTTAAGGAAACATTCCGTCTCTCGATATTTGAATTTCAACTTACATAAAAGGAATGCAGTACGGGCATTACGATAGTAAAAGTTATTAGCGAATTTTCAGTACATAATTTTGAAAGTAAAATTTGAGTTGCTTTTCAGAGACAAAGTTACCTGCCATTATTTTAGCTTCTTGGGGGTTTCTTTACGTCAGTAAAGAATAAAAACACAATCGTTACATTCGAGTAAACAACAAGCATCGCAGTTAAACGGTTAACAAATGTATTATAATTTGATGTATGTACACAATTTTGATTTTTAGTATTCTTCGTTTTTTATTTTTTCTTCAAGAACGCCTTCAGTCAAAAAAGCGACAAAATTGTGGAATCCACTGAAGGTTCTATCTTAATTTTTTATTTTTTTTTATTTCAACAAACACCACGAGGGCTTACAGTCTAAATACTATCGTACCGTTTAACGGTTAGCAAATGTATTATAATGTGATGTATGTACACAATTTTGATTTTTAGTATTCTTCGTTTTTTATTTTTGCTTCAAGAACGCCTTCAGTCAAAAAAGCGACAAAATTGTGGAATCCACTGAAGGTTCTGTCTTAATTTTATTTTATTTTTTTATTTCAACAACACACCACGAGGGCTTACAGCCTAAATACTATCGTACCATGGGTGTCGACAAGGAGGAAAGAGGCAACTTGTTAATTCTGGACTTGAAGGTTTGGAGGTTCGGGGGAGAAGGAAAAACATGTGCCGACAAGGAGTTCCACAACTTGGAAGTCCTCGGGACAAAAGCGCGGGCATAACAAGATGTTCTATGTCTGGTGACCTGGACAGTAAAAGGGTGCATTCGCTCTGTTCCCCTGGTAGATCTGTTGGGGGCAGCAGGTGGAGGAACTATGGAAGAAAGCTCCTCTGAGCAGTGCCCGTGCAGATATCTATAAAAGAGAGAGAGAGGTCACCAACGGCACGACGGTGGGCAAGGGATGGCAGCCTTTGGGTGAGGGTAGGGTCACCGATGAGACGTATAGCTCTCTTCTGAATGGAGTCCAGGATAGCGAGTGTAGAAGCGGCAGCAGCACCCCAGGTGTGGGAGCAATATTCGAGGTTTGGTCTTATTTGTGAAGTATATAAAGTATAGAGATTAGCTGGTGAAAAGTATTTGCGAGCCCGGAAGAGGAAACCTAATTTTTTAGCAGCCGCTTCTGCAATTGATGTGACATGTTGGTGCCAATTGAGATTTCGATCCACAGAGATGCCAACAAGTGAAAAGGACTCATTACTTTGAATAACTTGGTTGTTTATTGTGATGGGTCTAGGGCTGGTGTATCTCTTATGAGAAAGAAAGCAAGACTGTGATTTGGTGGGGTTGAATTGTACAGGATTTCTACTTCCCCAGTCTAATATTTTTTGGAGATCCACGGAGAAAGAACCCTCCATGAGTCTGCGATCCTCATCCAGTTGGGCTAAAGAGACAGGCTTAGAATATTGTATATTGGAGTGGAGGGTGCTGTCGTCCGCGTAACTGTGAACTGGGTTGGATGTGCTAGAGAGGAGGTCATTGATGTGGAGAAGAAACAAAGTAGGGGCTAAAGCTGAACCTTGAGGAACTCCTGCATTAATTTGATGGAGTTTAGAAGAATGGCCATCCACGACAACAGAAATGCTCCGGTTGGAGAGGAAATTTGCTGTCCACGTACAGAGTTTTGGTGGTAGGCGATAGGCTGGTAGTTTATTAAGCAGCTCTGTGTGCCAGACCTGGTCGAATGCTTTGGATATGTCTTGAGCGACGATAATATTACTAGGTTCAAATACTGGTAGGATATCGATTAACTTTTTCAGTATATTCTGAGGAGGAGAGGTTAAACGCTATCTCAGTTTCGTGTAGCATATGATGATAGGCACGTTTAATATCCATATGCAGAAATGTAGGGGTTTGGCAATATTTTCAGCATAGTAAGGTTAAACTGCTCCCTGGCGTCGTGCCAGGCCATAGTAGAAAAAAAAACCTACATACAGACATTGTTTTTTTCCCAGAGTTCCAAACAGAAAAAACGTTTGATATTGCGTAAAATTTTTGCTGATAAGGAATGTAAGCTTTTTAAATTTGTACCTGGATTTTAATTCTGTCTAAATAGCGTTTTGATCCACCGATCATACACAACAAGTATTAAGTTCTTACGCAAAGCATGTCAAATGATTATAAACAAAACAAATTATTTAGCTTCGTTAGCTTTTATCGAACAAAGTGATATGGAATCGGTTTTGGCTTTAGAAGTTTTCTTTTGCATATTACCGACTTCTTATCACCAGTCAACAATTCGATTAACAGCTTCGCTCATGATAGCACCATTAATAGTACGTTCTGATTCACTGGCTCAGTATTTGCTTCTAGCAAATACTACAAACGCAGCAGCAAACAAACTTAAGTTTCTCTTTTGGATTAAAAATGCATATTTTCACGCAGCAGCTTCTTACGTTGTAGAAAGCACAAAAACGTCCACAGTTGGAATATTGTTTTCAGATCTGAGGTGCTGCCCAAAGGTCACCTTGTCCCTATTATATTTAATAATAATTACGTTCATAAATAGCCTATGTGCCTTATTGAAGATACATCTATTACAGTCTATCTTACTTCTTTATATTACAGACGAAAGTCTGGATATCTCTGATCTTCTATCTACATGGCCTGTCAGAGCTTACTTCTTTGGTACCTTTACTTGCGACCTTGAATCAGCAAACTCATCTTAGCAAGAACGTGCACGTCTTTACTGGCCAATTAACCACATGTCAAACAATTCGCTATAAATACTCGTTCTTTTTGATCATCTAGAGTCACAATAGTATTTTTCAAGTGTTTCCATTCAGAAGGTTAGCATGATTTTTACTTAATTAATAATGAGATGGTCATGTATTAGCAAAGTAGTGATATATTATTTACTTTATGGTGACACGAAAATATTAAACTTTTTACTTTTTGAATGACTTATAAACGATCCATTTAAAGCGTAAAATATTCGTGTATAGCAAGATAGAGGCTCTTCTGTTAAATACGTCATATACCGCCAAGTTTTCGCGAATTAGCATGTATAGCGGGAATATTGAGTGTTTAGTCCCATAAAAATTATGAAAATATTAAAATAAAAAACAAAGGTGAAAATATTTTGCCTGAGAAAACCAATTTTTTATATGTATAAGGGACAATTACTTTAATTTTAGGAGTTTATTATTTAGCAGTATAGAAGATCTTAATTTAATGTAAATAAAATTTGTTTACATATCTTAATTTACTTCTTCCCTTTATGCAGCCCTACGGTCACTATAATATCGTATTTATGCAGTATACTGTATTTACCTCCCCTCATATCCCCACCCCATTTACGAATTTTAATAAGATTCGATAGATTTGAGAACCGGTCTTCGAAACTGCAGAGTGTGTAAATTCAGATGGTCTTTGAATCTGCGACCCCGGTCCCGGAATCTTAGGTTTTTCATATATATATATATATATATATATATATATATATATATATATATATATATATATATATATATATATATATGCAGGGTGACTCACGCCCCAAGGAAGGCGTTTACGGAGAACGGGGCAGGATTATTTTGAAAATTTGGTTTCTTGGGTAACTAGTTCTGCTCTATCGATAAAAATATTTTCAGCGCTGCGGCGTTGCCGTTTATATTGAAAAGTAGCAACAACTTTGATATTTTAAATGAGACACCCTATATATTATTGCTTTTTCGCTTTACTATTGCTTTCCGATTATTTGTGTAGGATACTTCTCTATACCTATCTCAAGTGGTTTTCGAGAAATTAATTGTTTTCCTTTTTTATGTGCAAAACATAGCTTCAATTCAATGTTTATTACTGCATTAAATTACTTACTGCAAAAAATGGGAAAAGTGCATTTTTTAAAATGGAATGCATATTATCAAATATCCTGAAAGACAATTAAAGTTCCTTTTAAATAATGTATCATGTTCCTATACCTATATAGTCAGGTTTCCAAAATAAAAGCACGTCTCTGTAAATATCGGGTTATTCTGCCATGTTTTGTATTAGTATGAAATGTCACGGAACATGTCATTATGAACATTTGACAGTAAGTGCACAAAAATAAAAAAATTGGTCAAAACTAAAAGCGAAAAGAAATTTACTAAACTAATAAAAACAATTTTTGTTACGTAAAATAACAAATAACAAAACGGTTAAACAGCAATTAACAATGTTAATACAATAACATTATATGTATACAAATTTAAAAAACGTTCACAATTATTGTTCAAAATGACCACCGTTGATTTCCAAACATTTTAAGATCCGGATACTCGTAGACGTATTTGTGGCCCTCCCTATCTCATGGGAATCTAGCTTCTCGATGCAATTGATCACTTGTTGGCGCAGTTCTTGTTTACTGGTTACCTGTGTCATGTAAACTTTTCTTTTCAACTTACACCACAGGTAAAAAATCAAGTGGCGTTACGTCGGGTGATCTCGTAGGCCAATTCCACGGTCCTAAACGTCTAAACCAGCGATCTTCGAACATTTGGTACAACTCTGTTGTTACTTCCCTAGTGTAATGAGCCGGTGCCCCAACCGCTTGAAACCAGCAGGTACGACACTAGTCTATTGATAGATTATCCAAAAAAGCTTTCACCACTGACCTTAGAATTTCGCGATAATTATCAGAACGGTTCATCGTAAATCATAAATCTTATTTAGTTATCTTTCACAAGGTAAAATACATTAAAACTAGACCTTTCCTGAAATCCCATTTCTTTGACAATATGTGGGTTCTTGTCAGCCCAGAGATGTTGGGTTCTTCTATTAAAAATGCCTTCCCTGGAAAATTTAATTTCATCTGTCCAAATTATTTTCTTTGAAAAGTTAGGACATTCTTGGGTGCGGATCAGAATGGTTTCAAAAAATTGTATCCTATTTTAATGATCTTCTGGTTTCAGGACTTAAAGTTTCGTAAACTTGTATGGGTGCATGTCATAACAATGAAGGATGCTTAGAACAGAAGCACGAGTTAAACCTAAATCTTCTTCTGCACTTTTGAAGTTTGGGGATATGCGTGAAAATAACACATTTATAACGTTGCGTCTTCTTTTGAAGTTACAGGCTTCGGTAAAGTTCGTTTCGCTTTCTGTTTTGAGCTATAACTGATAAAATTATTTTGTAATCTCACAAATTTTGTCTCGTTCATGGGTCGTAAATCGGAATACATTGCATTGAAGTTTCTGCATGTTCTTGCTATAACTTGATCACATTTATCATGAAGAATAAACAATTTCATCAAAACTTCATTTGAATAGTTATTGCTTTCCATTTTTATTATTTTGAAACCAAATTTTCGTTAAAAAACGCGCAAACTGTTGATGCAGTAATTGTCAAATTTTCATAATGGCATGTCCCATGACATTTCATACTAATACAAAATATGACAGAATAATCCGATATTTATATTTGCTTTTATTTCGGTAACATGACTTTTTAGGTATAGGAACATGATACAGTGTTTGAAAGGAACTTTAATTGCCTTTCAGGATATTTGATAATATACAGGGTTTTCTATTTTTTTAAAATGCACATTTCACCATTTTTGTATCTATCGGTAAAATCACAAATTTTCAGCGACCATGTACAATGGAAAACGAATTCCCCTAGACATACCTAATACACAGCACATTGGTAAGTTACACTCAAAATTTTAGGTTTTTATGAATCCAAATAACTCAGTAATAAACATTTAATCGAAGCTGTTTTGCACAACAAAAAAGAAAATTAATTAATTTTTCGAAAACCGCGGGAGATAGGTATATGGATTATACAAAAATAGTCGGAAAGCAATAGCAAAACGAAAAATGCACATGTCACATTTAAAATATTACAGTTGTTGCTACTTTTCAATATAAGCGGCAACGCCGCAGTGTTGAAAATATTTTAAATCGATAGACTAGAACTAATTACCCAAGAAACCAAACTTTCAAAATAATCCTACATCCCGTTCTCCGTAAACGCCTAACCTATTATTGACCGTAAGTCATCATATATATATATCAGTCAATCAATTTATTTCAATATTCTTCAATTTACAAACACCAACATTACAAACACTAAAAAAGTATAGAATACAGAAGAAAGTAAACAGAGCATGTAAGTTTAATAACGTATGTGCTCTGAATGAATAAAAAACACAATATCTGTCAACAAAAAACAAAAACAAAATAACTATAAAATATGCTGTCTTACCCTATCTTAGATTTCCCCATTCCGTCTCACTGCACCCCCCCCCCCACTTCGCAGACAGGCGACACGACGACATCTGTCTCCGACCCCTCTCCTCCACTCATCCTACCAACACAAGAATTCATCCTCATCCCTCTTTCTTTTCTACGTTTTCGCACTCTACACATATGGAACACACAATACACACACACACACACACTCACACAAGCACCGACGTGCGCATATATATATATATATATATATATATATATATATATATATATATATATATATATATATATATATATATATATATATATATATATATATATATATATATATATATACACACTGAATTACTAAAATTTCTTGAAAAACATAGTCTAATCCACGACAGGCAGTATGGATTCCGTCAGCGCAGATCAACTGCCGACCTCCTTTCCTTTGTCACCCATTCTTGGAACAAGTGTATGGAACTACACGGTGAATCCAGATTGTCGCTCTAGACATATCCAAAGCATTCGACCAGGTCTGGCACGCAGCGCTGCTTAATAAACCACCGGCCTATGGCCTACCACCAAAACTCTGTACGTGGACAACAAATTTCCTCTCTAACCGGAGCATTTCTGTTGTCGTGGATGGCCAGTCCTCTAAACTGTATCCAATTATTGCAGGAGTTCCTCAAGGTTCAGCTTTAGCCCCTACTTTGTTTCTTCTCCACATCAATGACCTCCTCTCTAGCACATCCAACCCAATTCACAGTTACGCGGACGACAGCACCCTCCACTCCAATATACAATATTCTAAGCCGGTCTCTTTAGCCCAACTAGATGAGGATCGCAGACTCATGGAGGGTTCTATCTCCGTAGATCTCCAAAAAATATTAGACTGGGGAAGTAGAAATCTTGTACAATTCAACCCCACCAAATCACAGTCTTGCTTTCTTTCTCATAAGAGTTACACTAGCCCTAGACCCATCACAATAAACAACCAAGTTATTCAAAGTAATGAGTCCTTTTCACTTGTTGGCATCTCTGTGGATCGTAATCTTAATTGGCACCAACATGTCATATCAATTGCAGAAGCGGCTGCTAAGAAATTAGGTTTCCTCTTCCGGGCTCGTAAATACCTTTCACCAGCTAATCTCTATACTTTATATACTTCACAAATAAGACCAAACCTCGAATACTGCTCCCACATCTGGGGTGCTGCTGCCGCTTCTACACTCGCTTTCCTGGACTCCATTCAGAAGAGAGCTATACGTCTCATCGGTGACCCTACCCTCACCCAAAGGCTGCCATCCCTTGCCCACCGACGTGCCGTTGGTGACCTCTCTCTCTTTTATAGATATCTGCACGGGCACTGCTCAGAGGAGCTTTCTTCCATAGTTCCTCCACCTGCTGCCCCCAACAGATCTACCAGGGGAACAGAGCGAATGCACCCTTTTACTGTCCAGGTCACCAGACATAGAACATCTTGTTATGCCCGCTCTTTTGTCCCGAGGACTTCCAAGTTGTGGAACTCCTTGCCGGCACATGTTTTTCCTTCTCCCCCGAACCTCCAAACCTTCAAGTCCAGAATTAACAAGTTGCCTCTTTCCTCCTTGTCGACACCCACGGTACGATAGTATTTAGGCTGTAAGCCCTTGTGGTGTGTTGTGGAAATATATATATATATATATATATATATATATATATATATATATATATATATATATATATATATATATATATATATATATATATATATATATATATATATATATATATATATATATATATATATATATATATATATATATATATATATATATATATATATATATATATATATATATACAAATTTTAAAGTGACCCCGGTATGTGTTCTATTTTACACTACATCTACACTACATTATGTTGGGTGACATGATGAAATAAAATAATTGAAAAAAATAATTGAAACAAACTAAACTTAATTAATCAGCGGTTTTCACATATCCGCGTTGACTGTATGCTTAACATCGTATCACACCATGTATGCATGTTACCAATATAGCATTATACCAGGTGGTGTAACTATTCCCTTGCCAGATAAGATTTAGGGTACCTAAATCTTGAGATTGATGTCCTCCAGGGGAAATTCATGGATCTTCTTAATTTCTTTAATGATGACGGACTCTGTTGCTCTGCTTTTAAACTTCCATAAAGAAAAACATGCTATTGTTAACAAAAGAACACAAACAGTTAAAGTAAAAACACTATAGAAGTATGGATTGCAGGAACACCTATTGTTTGTAGTAACTCCTTCTGGTGTTGTAACTGATATTTCACAAAATTGAACTCATCTAAGTTTATAGATTATAGATTTAGAGACAGATGGTTAAATTTTAGTTTCGTAGATAGTTCACTAAATTTAAGCTCGGGTAACTGCACATAGAAAAGGTTTTTAATTTCAGTTTGTTGAAAACTTACAGTATGTGCTTTGGTTTTTACTTCACAGCCTCCTTCTATATTTACCAAATAACTTCCGTATATAACCATGGTTTTAGGGTCATTGCTGCATCTGTATTTGACTATAATTTCTAGTGGAGAGGTGATGATCCACTTATTTTCACTGATTCTCTGAATCTTAACATCTATTATAATTTGGAGATGCTCGCAGTTGTTATACTGCATGGAGAATTTTAATAACTGTATTTCACATGGACTGTTTGAGCTTTACACAGGAATTCTGTTGGCATGGTCCTTTATGGAGATTGTAATTTTCATCATTTAAGAAAAGATATTTTGAATGTGGATCTAATGTTAGGAATTTTTGGGTTAAACTATCATGAATGGGAAAAGCATATAAATGATAGTAATCATAATATGCCGACTCGGCTAAGGGTACGTCTAGCATAAATGTTAACTGAGTTGTTTTGTAATAGCTTTTAATAGTATCATTTCTTTATAAAGGACCATATTATATATATTTAACTTATATGGCAGATTTACTTTATGACTTTGAATATTATTGAGCTCTATCAATAGGCCATCTGTTTCTGAAATAGAGGGATGCATTGTCTTCAACTTGGCAAATGTGTTTGCGTTAACTAAAGTCTCCAAAATATTTTCAATTCCTCTTATTTATGTAATTAACTAAACAAGTAACATTGGCACTATGATTACTATGTCGATATAATCCTGTCTTAACTCTCCAGTTTTATTTTTTGTAAGTTAAAATTCAATGCCATCTTTTATCTTTTTAGTGAATTTTTATTTAAAAGAAATCACTAATAGTGAGACTTTGCAAAAAATTTTTCAAATCAGCTCGAACTAGGACCCCTAGAACCCATATCCGGGGTAAGTTTCAATTTTATATGTTTATATGTTTATATATATATATATATATATATATATATATATATATATATATATATATATATATATATATATATATATATATATATATATAACTCAAAAACAAATTAACCGATTTGGACGAAACTCGGCAAGTACCTTTCTTTTATTAATAACTCGGATGAGTTCGTTAGCCAGAAATATCAGACAAGGTTTTCCGGGAAAATGTTGAATGTTTGCTTTCTAAAAAAATGTTTTCTACGAAAATTACAAAGCTATTTTAATGAAATTCGGTGGATATGTTGCCTTAGGAAGGCCTTATTACATACCAAAATTCAACTTTCTAAGTTTATAGAAAATTGAGTTATTCAAATTTAAAGCATTAAATGAAAATTCACTACCATAACGCACTTGCTGCGTCCCGAACTTTTTTGATGGTTTTGTGTGTTTTTTTTTGTTTGTTTCTTTAACGTCGGCCTATTTCCGCGACTATAGCCAATCACCGACGCCAGGGAGCAGTTTCACCTCACTATCCTGGAAATTTTGCCGAACCCCTGCCTTTCTGTAAGGAGGGTAGGGATCTTTAACGTGCCCAACATCGCATGTACACGGGACCGACGGCTTTACGCCCCCTCCGAAGGGCGGAACGTGCAGACATTCAACTTGCACGAATACAATGCCAGAAGCTCGGCTGATGTTAATGTTACAGTTTGTACTGAAAAAGTGAAAGGAGTACCCTGGGATCGAACCCAGTACCCTTCGGTTCAGAGGCACACGTTCTTACCCCTGAACCACCGAGGTTCTTTTTTGATGGTTAGTCAAAATGTAAACTGTTTGGTTAAATTTTGTAATAGCGGCTCCAGTTAGTAAATATTGATTTTTTTTAAAATTATTTCTAATTTATTTTGATTACTAGCTAGTTCCAAAATCGTCGCTTAGCATCATTAGCACCTAAATTTCCTATGTTTTAATTACTGTTCCGACTCCGTTTATCAAAACTCTCTTTTTTCCATTTAATGTTGATGGTAAAATTTGTTTAAAAATTTTGTTAGTTTCACTTATTTCGTGGAATCACATATTTTGATAATTTCGTAATTCTTCATAATAGGATTCATTATAAGGGGAATTTTCTATAGAAATGTTAAGGTGATAGGATGTGTTTTGTAAAAAGTTAAAGTCTTTCACAAGTGGATGTAGTTCAATTGTTCTAACCAATGTCAATTTGTCGATTTAATTTTGCATAATCGCTAATTTTAGGGGTAATATTCCAGGGTTGTCATTCAGTCTGTTAAATTCTACCTCTCCAAAGACATGGGTGAGGAAGAGGCTTGACCTGAAACATTAGCTCGTCTTAGATTTCGTAGCTACTTGTTTATTTTATTTTTTTAATCAATACTACATTTTTATCTGTAATTAAATACTCAATGAAAAGGCTTATTTTCCCGACAATAAAATTTTATTGATTCCCTATGCGTTTCGGCTAACTAAGTAGCCATCTTCAGGGGTAAATCTAAAATCAGAATAAAAGGTCTGTCAGAAAACATTGTTTTCTTGTAGGCAATTGTGCTGGTTGAAGCAGAATTGTATCAAAACAATCCCTACAGAAAACGTCAAAGTTGACATTTAAAGTCAAACAGTAAAACAAGCTAAAAAGCTACAGTAAAAGCCAAGAAAGCTACAGTAAAAGCTGAAAGCTACAGTAAAACAAGTTAAAAGCTAGAACGAAATTAAACATGCAGTTAAAGCGAATCAAAAGCATCCGAGTAAACTAATCCACAGTAAACTAATGACAAGGTATACAATCTACTGTGAAATGAAAAAGCTGTGGAGTCAACTGGCTGAGAGTAAACATAACGAAGGCCGGACAGTTAAGCAGAAACCCCATGAAAACCCTTAAGGGGTGCAAAATTTTATAAAATAAAACCAGGAACAAAATGGCTTCGATACAAAATTCTTGAAAATTGAAGTTAAAACTTTAGAAAAAGTGAACCAAGCTGAAATTTCACCTATTGCACCAGAGGTCCAACCACATCTCATCAGAATGTACCAGAAATCGATTCATAATCCAAACCCAATCAATATAAAACGACGATTAATTACGAAGCAGAAAGAAAAGTCGGCCATCTATGAAAACTTGAAAAACGGGAGACACTGCGCAACGGCAAAACAGCGAACTAAAACAAAATGACAGGAGTGACAGATATGTCAAAGGCAAACAAGTGGACAGGAAAGGGGAGCCACAGAACAGCAATCTTCATCTCCATAATAACTTTGGCCCCGAAAATTCGTAGAGTTCAGGAACACTAGTTCACTAGATTGATTGTACAATGAAGAAAAGTTAGTTATGCCTGTGTTGGATAAGTGTAAAACCTCACAAGTAGAGCAGTTGACATGCTTGATAATCTCAATCTTTTCTAGGACAAATTGTTCAACCCCAAAATTTGGGGGATGTAACATCTTGGCATCAGTATCCTTGTTGAAGCAGTTACCAGTCTCTCTCTTAAATCACCATCAAAGACTGACGTGTCATTAACGATCTGATTGCTACTTCTGAGGTGTTCTGACACCCTGGTACTTAATGATCTTCCGGTTTTTTCGATATACACAGCATTACAATCGGGGGCATCACATCTTAAACGGTAGACGCGTGACTTCTTCAGGTCTGGAATATTATCCTTGCTGAATGATCATGCTGTTAATTGTGTTTGTAGACTTGAACGAAAACTTCACATTGTCGCTTTTGAGAGCTTTAACTATGGCGTTGGACACAGGACCACAATATGTGACTGGGAAATAAGACATTCTCTCTGGCTGAGCGAGAGGTAGACTGGTGCTCATTTCTACTAAGAGCTGAGAGCTCTTCCTATTGACGATCTTGTCGACAGTATTAACTGCGTACTAGTTGTTGACTGCGAGTTGTTTAATCAGGTTTAGTTCTTTAATGAAATCAGTCCACGACCGTGGGACTCTGAACAGTCTGTCGACCAGGTATCTAATTAGTGCCATTTTATGAGACATGTGATGGCAGTATATTAATGGAATCAGGTGGTCGGTCTGAGTGGGTTTTCTATAAATGTCAAAACCTATTAAACTGCTACTCCTCTTGAACTTCAACTCGAGGAAACTTATGGATAAAATCACTTCTAACTCCATAGTGAAATTGGTATTGACGTGTAGGCTATTCAGCCAACCCAGGAACAGGTGAAGCTGCTCTATGGTACCCGAGCAAACCACAAGTAGGTCGTCGACATAACGTGACCAGGATTAAATGTAACGCGAATAAGGGTTATAGTCTCTGAAAACCAGTTCCCTCTGAAAAAACGCATAAAGATCTCTGCGCAAAGGGGTGACAAATGGTTACCCATACGGAGACCATCTTTCTGCACAAAAATCCTATCAGCGAACGAAAAGAAATTCTGAGGCAGGCAAATTTTCACCAAGGCATGAAGATCCCTCTGTGATCCACTGCTGAACGGAGAGGAAGCAAGTAAACTCTTCAAGAGCAACAGTGTCTGTTTGACGGGGACACTGGTGAAAGGATTGGAGACGTCGAAAGACACCAGAAATGAATTATATCCAAACGTTACATCGCAACACTGCAGAATTCTTGGCAGTCTAAGGTGATTGGTAAGCTACCCCCGACATTATAGGAGAAGACAAATATCTCGACAACATGCAGGAAATGCAACCCACGAAAGAGACGACTGGACGGATAGGATAACCCTCTTTATGTATATTAGGGCCATAAAGGCGTATAATTATGTGGTTCATTGGGTATAATTGTTTGTAATTTTCGGAAATTAAGGGAGCATACTTATCGAAAACTTTCTTAAACCTGGACGTGAAGGAAGGGAGCGGATTATTGAGAACCTATTATCTCTCAAGAAACTGAGTACCTTGGAAATATAATCTGTCCTATCTAGAATAACAACGCAATGGCCATTGTCTGTCTTCAAAAGGAAAAGATCGTTATTAGTAATTTATTTATTTTATTTATTTATTTATACATACACCATCCAACAGCTTAAAAGCCAAATTAAGGATGGGCCAATACACAAAACATAATAACTAACAATAATCAAGCTAACAATACAAAAAAAGAGTCATAAATTAGATCGCTTTGAAAAACATTTTTATCTCTGATATGTTACATGAGAAGATATCTAGGCGGTCTTGCAGTACAGAGTAATCATTGCACATCTGGTAAATTGGAGATGATCGCAGCAATCGTGTACGAGCAGTCGGGAGATAAAATGTGCCTGGAAAACGTGCTGCAATACGAAGCACATTGAAATTAAGTTGCTGAAGCAGACTAGGGCAGTCGAACACAGAATTAACCAGTTTATATAAAAATATAATGAAATTGCACTGCCTGCGCATTGACAGACTCTGCAGGCTAAAGCGAAGAAGTAAACTTTCCTGAGGAAAACCAATAGACGGATATCGACCATCCTCACGAAAGCTAAGAAATTTTAGAAATTTCCTTTGCACTGATTCCAGACTTGCCACATGTATCTCATAAGTAGGAGCCCATACAACTGAGCCATATTCAAGTCGGGACCTAACCAAACAGCCAAAGAGCCAGGAGGAGGGTGTCAGTCTGTGAGAAATTTTTGCTGTTTCTTATCCGAAACCCTAGAGTTTTGTAAGCAGAACTGACAGTCTGCTCATAGTGTGGTTTAAAAGATAGAGTACCATCAAAAACAATTCCAAGGTCCTTAACTGTCCCGGGGCGGTCAAGTGGAAGCCCTCTTATATTGTACCCGAAAGTGATTGCGTGCTTATTTCGAGTAAAGGACATCACACAACACTTGGAAACATTCACAGAACGACCACTCCGACAACACCATTCATCAAGGATCTGAAGACAGTTCTGGAGCCGCAAACAGTCATCAACACTCTAAATATTTGCGAAAATCTTAATATCGTCTGCATACATTAAAAAAGGAACATGTAAAACATGTTTAACTGGGTCGATAAATATATTAAACAGTAATGGACCGAGTATGGAACCCTGCGGCACTCCCGAAGTTACGTAATAGGTGTTGGATTTGAAGCCCCCAACCTCGACAAATTGCCTCCTTCCATCCAGGTAAGATCTGAACAGGCCAAGCAAGCCTTCGGAGAATCCGATAGCCCTCATCCTGTCAATCAGAACAGAGTGATTTAGACAATGGAAGGCCTTAGATAGATCAGTATACACAACATCAACCTGTGAAGAGCGGTCAAGAGCGAATACAATGAACTGTCTAACGTCGACTAAATTCGTAACAGTCGATCTACCTGGAATTAAACCATGCTGAGAAATAGAGAGTCTGTTTTTGATGTGAAACAGTATTAGCTGAAAAAGGCAGGCCTCGAAAATCTTACATAAGACACATAGTATGGCTATTGGTCGATAGTTTGATGGATCATCACTATCCCCCGCCTTGAAGACAGGGAAAACCCGTGACAGCTTCCAAATCGCGGGGAATGTTCCAGATCTAAGAATCAGTTTAAAAATTTTCTTAGGTGGAGTCAGGAAAGCATATAAGCAGTCGCGCACCAAGAAACCAGGAACCAGATCAGGTCCACAGGGCATGTTAATAATCGTAATCGTAATCGTCTCTCTTAAAGAAGAAACAACCTTATTAAATGGGCAGAAAGCCGAAGTGAAAGTTTTACACTTGAAAATAATTTTAGAAACCTTTTCCCCCAAATAATCAGCATTTTTGATTCTGAATCTTATCAGAAAGATCTCTGTGTCCTTTACCGTCTCAAATATAGAAACCTTCACCTTACGAGGAATGGCAAATTTTATGCCCTGGCTAAGTAATGCCAACAGAGGGTCTTCAAAACTATTGAAAGAAAAAAGGTTTTTAAATCTCGTGTGATCACTGAATTTAAAACTGTTCGAACGTGAATAATTATCCTTGAGACGCTGTAAATAAGAAATTCTACGAGCTAAAATTTGTTTTATCAGAATAAACAGTGGACAAAAATTCATGATTGGTTCTCATGAAAGCATCATACTCAAAAGTGCACAGCCTACCTGTTAGCATGTCATGTAATGCCAACAGAGGGTCTTCAAAACTATTGAAAGAAAAAAGGTTTTTAAATATCTCGTGAAAATCGTGATCACTGAATTTAAAACTGTTCAAACGTGAAGAATTATCCTTGAGACGCTGTAAATGAGAAATTCTACAAGCTAAAATTTGTTTTATCAGAATAAAGAGTGGACAAGAATTCATGATTGTTTCTCATGATAGCATCGTACTCAAAAGTGCACAGCCTACCTGTTAGCGTGTCATGTAATGTCAACAGAGGGTCTTCAAAACTATTGAAAGAAAAAAGGTTTTTAAATATCTCGTGAAAAACGTAATCACTGAATTTAAAACTGTTCAAACGTGAAGAATTATCCTTAAGACGCTGTAAATGAGAAATTCTACTAGCTAAAATTTCTTTTATCAGAATAAAGAGTGGACAAGAATTCATGATTGGTTCTCATGATAGCATCATACTCAAAAGTGCACAGCTTACCTGTTAGCGTGTCATGTACTTCAGTCTCATGTCAGTCTCCTCCTTCTTAGCATACGCCGATCTCAGCTATCTCTCTTGATCACCGATCTGGACACAGAGATCTTTCTGAGAAGGTTCAGAATCGAATATGCTGATTATTTGCAGGGAAAGGTTTCTGAAATTATTTCCAGGTTTAAATCTTCCACTTCGGCTTTTTGCCCATTTAATAAGGTTGTTTCACCTTTTAGAGAGACGATTAGTAATAACGATCTTTTACTTTGGAAGGCAGACAAGAGCCATTGAGTTGTTGTTCTAGATAGGACAGATTACGTATCCAAGGTTCTCACTTTTTTGGGAGATAATAGGATCTCAACAGTCGCCTATAATCCGCTCCCTTCCTTCACGCCCAGGTTTAAGAAGGTTTTCGATAAGTATGCTCCTTTAATTTCCGAAAATTTCAAACAGTTGTACCCAATGAACCATGTAATCCCACGCCTTTATGGCCTCCCCGAGATACATAAAACGGGTTGTCCTATCCGTCTAGTCGTCTCTTTCGTGGGTTGCATTTCTTACAGGTTGTCGAGATATTTGTCTTCTCTTATGTCTGTGGTAGCTTACTAATAACCTTGCTCTGTCAAGACTCAAATTTGTAACGTTGGGAGACAATTTATTTCTGGTGACTTTCGATATCTCCAATCTTTTCACCAGTGTCCCCGTCAATCGGACACTGTTGCTCTTGAAGAGTTTACTTGCTTCCTCTTCGTTCAGCAGTGAATCACAGAGGGCTCTTCATGCCTGGCTCAGAATTTCTTTTCGTTCGATGATATGATTTTTGTGCAGAAAGATGGCCTGTCTATGGGTAACCCTTTGTCCCCTTGCGCAGACATCTTTATGAGTTTCTTTGAGAGGTTTTCAGGAACTATAACCCTTATTCGAGTTACATTTCTTCCTGGTCACGTTATGCCGACGACGTACTTGTGGTTTGGTCGGGTACCATAGAGCAGCTCCCCTGTTCCTGGATTGGCTGAATAGCCTACACGTCAATATCAATTTCACTATGCAGTTAGAAGTGGATTCATCCATAAGTTTACTCGACTTGAAGTTGAAGAGGAGTAGCAGTTTCGTCAGTTTTGACATTTATAGAAAACCCACTCAGACCGACCACCTGATTCTGTTAAAATCCTGTCCATCCATCACATGTCTCATAAAATGGTACCAATTAGATTTCTGGTCGACAGACTGTTTAGAGTCCCACTGTCGGGGACTGATTTCGTTAAAGAACTAAACCTGATTAAACAACTCGCAGTCAACAACGAACAATATTGTCGACAAGATGGGCAATAGGAAGAGCCGTCGGCTCTTAGTAGAAATGAGCTCCAGTCTACCTCTCGCTCAGCCAGAGAGAATGTCTTATTTTCCCGTCACTTACTGTGGTCCTGTGTCCACGTTAATAGTTCAAGCTCTCAAAAGCGACAATGTGAGATTTTCGTTCAAGTCTACAAACACAATTAACATGTTCATTCACAACAAGAATAATATTCCAGACCTGAAGAAGTCACGCGACTTAACTTTACGATTAAGACGTTTTACTTTTTTAAACAATTTATTTACTACTTTAAACAATTAATACTTAATACAAAAATGAATAATATAAACTAATGATAAATGTAACGATCAACATACATGTGATCTAAAGTCTAGCACGCGATGTGCAGAGTCTAACTACTCGGAACAAGAATGAACGGTTGTATCCTTGTGAGCAGCCTATTTATACACTCCACTCTAGGCGTGGCACTATTGTCTCTGGAGGTGACTTTGGATCTGCTAATGTAGATTCTCATGAGTGATATTCCGTCCAACTTGCTAGTCTGAGCCTGCATACTTGCAGGCGCCTCCAATTCTACTGCTGACTCGACTGTCCTGACTGTGGGAAGGCAACTTTGTATCATAAAGGTCCATTGTTAGGGCTCCATTTATCTCCTCCCCTTTTTGAAGAACGAAGCTATGGTCCGTTCCGGATTTTCAAGGGAAATCCGGACTCAGTGTTTCTTGGACTGTTTTCCTTGTCTTCTTTTGTTGTTCTTCTTTTCTTTAACCCCATTCGGACGGCTACTGTTGTTATTGCTATTATGACAGCTACGTATAATAGTATGGTCCATATACTCAGGTGATGGAGCGGTATCTTTATTGGTCCTGGTATATTCTGTTTAATATTCTGAAGTTGATGTTGTATTTGATTGATGTTATGTAGCTGTACGTTTTCTAATGATAGTTCAGGTACCTTTTCTTGATTTATGTGATCTTCTGAAATGGGGGTTTCTAATTTAGGTAGCTTGAATAGCTGTTGTGTTTCTGCTGTTGTTGGGGCGGTCTTGTAGATCTTAGTGCCTATTTTCAATTGGCAATTTGGTTGAAGGTTGACTAACTTGGTATCTTTGATTATGTTGGTCCACTCTTGTTCCTGGCAAGTTATTCTGGCGTCACTTTCTTCGGGTGCTATAACTATGTATTGACTGGTTCCATATCTCGAAACTGTGGTTTTATTAATTTTGAGTAATTCTTGATTACAGTTGTTGATAGGTTTTTGAAATTTGATTAGTTTGATTTCACATTGGTTTTGATCATTCATGGTTGTTGGATTGTCGTCTTTGCAGAAATATATCTGGCTCTTTAAATTTTGACTCTTCATTACGATAGACATATTGTTTACTGCTTAGGATTAGGTATTTGGTTATAGGAATTATCATGGTAAAAGTGTGTGTATTTCTAGGGACAGGTAATGTGTATAATTGATGATAATCATATTCTGATTCATCTACTAGAGGTATCTCTATTTGAAATATAATTTGGAAATTGTTTTGAACTGATTTTATTTTAAATATTTTTTCGTATGGATTTAGATCAGTGGTGATTATTGATTTTGCATTGGTTACATAATTTTGTATTTTATTGATTTCCTTTATTATAAATTATGATTTTAATATTGAAGTATGGAATGTCCATAATTTAGAAAATTGATTGCATTTTCTACTGTTAATGCCAGTTCCTGAATATTCTTCAGTAAATGGTTTAACTGTATAATTAATTCTAGCATTTTTATGTGATGGTAGTGAGTTAGTTGTTTACTCCTAAGACTATCGATTGTATTACCTAATTCATTTATTCTATTTACTCATGTGTCCTGGTTATGACTCAATTTGATGATTGTTTGTTTAAATTATTTTGATTTACATATAGAACCTGTTATGTTTCTGTTTATTTAAAAGTGTTCCTAATTTGGAAAATCTCATAAAATATATTATCCCTAATTCATGTAGTAAAATTCAAATTTGCATGAAATTTTGCTATTCAGAATTGTAATCGCTTATCGTTAATTACTAGTGGGTATTTAGTAGCTTTTATTTAATTGATTGGGCATTTATTCCTAAACGATTCATAAGTTACATCATCTTGTCTCTTGCTGATATTTATAGTTATTAATACTAGTGTTAATTGAAACGGTCTTATAATTATGTTAATCATGTTACGTGTCTTAATTTATTTAAAAATTAAGCCGGCTATTTAAACTGGTCTGTGTGTCAGTCAATTCATTGTCTCGTAACGTTATATGTATTCTCAAGATGTTGCTTACGTAGTCGCTTTCTCCTGTAGTACACTCCATATGTCGAGTATCTCATATGCTAATTCTTAACATTGTAGGTACTGTGGGTTGATTATCTCCTTAACTCTTTTTTATGGTTTATTAAAATAGCTTTGTTAGGTTTTAGTAATGAAATTATTGAATCGTGTCTTGAAAATGGATTTTTATGTTTTTTTGTGGAATTTCGTGGACTACTTTTTTATAGACGTCTCTTCCTTTGAAATGTTGGTTAGTGTGTTGGTTCGTTTAAGTTTGTCTTTACGTAATTCTATTATGTCTTATCCCTGTCGTAATCTATATATATATATATATATATATATATATATATATATATATATATATATATATATATATATAACATTTTTTTCTCTAATTTTTACATTTATAAAATATGGGTGATGTCTCATTATTAATTTTTTTTATTGATTACCGAATTTACTAGTTCATAATCTGGTTCGTCTACAAAACACAATAATATTTCCCTGGTGGTAAAAGTATTCTTTTATAATTTTTCCTATTTGGCTGGTTTCATTTAAATTAAATTTTACCTGTATGAAAGTTTGTCTACTTTCTGAATTAGAATGTATCTGGTTTGTCCGTATTTTTGAGACTGTCTGATTGCTTTTGTTGTCAACTAATTCCTCCTCGAGTATCGATATACCGGGTGTTGAGTATAAGTCTGAAATAATCGGTTGCCCATACGATGGCTAGTAACTCCTTCTTACTGTGGTGTACCTAGCTTCTGTTGTGTTCAATGTACGACTGGCTTAAGCTATCGTTACATTGGAAGCGTCTGTTGCTAATCTAAAATCTTTGGAAAAGTCTGATGTTATAGCACAGGTGAATGCATTAAAATGTCTTTACATGAGTTAAAGGCATCAATGTAGTCCTCGTCGTTAATGTTTATTTTATAAGTTTTCTTTAAGCCTTTTGTTAGTGGCTTCAGTGAATGCATTGTCTATTTATAATCAGAGATACAGTATGGTCTTAATTTGATGGCTTTCCTATTTTTAAATTTAGCCTCGAACAATCGATAACGTTCGATAATTGTGCTGTGAAAATCCTTTAATGTGTCGTATGGTAGTATTGTTAATTGTTACAATTGTTTCTAGAGGGTTAACGTGTTACATGTACTTCCAGCCATTATGTTTTACTAAGTCCTGTAAAATGGTAGTTCTAATGCAATTTAATTTTAAAAATCCGATTTTAAACCTGTGTGCAATACACAGTTGTGTATCCGTGAATTATATTTACAAAAATGTTTTCTAATTACGTAATGAATTGTTTAATTACTGATTATACTTTTGACAAGGTAATAATGATAAGACTTATTATATACGCTTATATATCTTTTTCTTTTCGACAATATTAATCATCAGCTTAGTTATTTATTTTGAAATTGGGTGTGTTTCATTCAAGATTGTCTCTTGTGATTATAGTCACTTATTCTTGCTGTTAGGAGCTTGAGGCTTAATTTACGTAATGTGGTATTATTAGAATAATTTTGTCCTGTTTCATTAGTATAATTGTTGAGTGCAGTCCTGAATATAATTCTTATTTAATGTTCATATATTGGTAGATTTTATTTATTTGTTACGATAAGTGTGTTTTTCGTAATATTAGTCAGTCTCTTAGGTCATGTCTTGTTCTTTATCTGATTTTCTAAGTTTTCATTTACTTAGGTAATATAAGTCGAATGTTTATTTAATTTGTTTAATCTAAATATATTGTATTCTTTTTTATTTCAATATTCACAGGTCCTAATATAATTTTCAATTATCTGTCTCATCCTGGGAAAAGAAAATTTGTTTTTCATCTGTGCATAGGTCTCATCTAAGGTTCGATGTCGCTTCTTAATTTCGTGAGAAAACATAATTTGTTCTCTAATCTCTGATGCTGTATTCAATTTTTTCAATTTGGGTATTTGTGTTTCTGAATTATTAGTCGTATCAGAAATTTTTAAATTTATGGGGTTTGTTTCCCTCCTACTCTTTTGATTAGTTGCGAAATCTTGTTTAAAATTAAATATAGATTTTTCTACTTTACGTTTATTCGACTGCTTAATTAAATTAATACTACATTTTAATTGATTTTTACTTTTTGTTTGAACGTCTTGTATATTATATAAACTAATATGATCAGTCTCCGCATTACAATATTCGTTTGTAGTGGGAACTTCATCTAAACTGCTCTCTGTGATTTTATTTAATTGGCTTGTCTTATTACCGCTGGCAAGCCAAGAATTTATATAATTCATAATACTATCATTGTTCTGTCTCGTCTTCGATTTTGACGTGTCAGCTAGGTCAACCGAATGCATGGGTCGCCTATCGCTGGCGCAATTATTCAAGTTCAAGTTTAAATTAATTCTCTCCTTATAATTACAACTACTATCACTGCCCTTATTAGGTAAATTATTTGTCTGAAAATGTACATGATTATTATCTACTATGGATTGATTATCTTTATGTTCATTTGGAAACTGTATTTTGATAATTCTGTCGCCTATACATAGCCTGTGATTTTTAAAATCTATTTCAGGAATTCCATCCCCGATAGACCACTTTAATTACTGTTGAAATTAAAAGAGACAGAATTCTTGTGTCTTATCTGAAATGGAATTAAGTTTAATATGTGCACGTTTTGAATGTGCAGTCCGTATTTCAAACGGCTGATTACAGATATTATCTGGAAACTTATAATAAACCATGGTGGAATTCAAAAGATTTTTTAAAGAACCCGAATCTAATAAAAGTTTACCTTGTATTTCTTTTAGTTCTATATATGGTAATCGACTTAATGCACTAATGTTATTTACATCTATTACGGTTCCTGCGTTGAGGGACCGGCAACCGGAACATTTTGCTGTTGAATAACGTATTCTTCTGCTGGCGAATTTTCATGATTTACTTCATAGGTTATATAATTTAAATCGTAATTTATTTCATTTATATTGTTATCGCAAAATTCCGTGTTATTTACGTGAGCTGCGCGTCTTTGTGGCTGTTGTGACAGTCTCGTATTAGAGCTGTCTACTTCCATGGGTTCTTGATAGTTTCTGTTTATGTTGTGATTTATATGGGGTCGTCCCGGTTGACTATTGAAATTTGGTCTTCCAAATTGACTCGAGAAATTTTGTCTTGGCACGAATTGTTGATTTTGTCGAGGTTGGAAGTTTGTTTGATTAGTTTGAGCATTATTGTTTTGTTGAAACGGTCTGAAATTTTGTTGAAAAGGTCTTTGAAATTGTACGTTATAAAAAGGCGGGTTATTTTGTTTCGAAAAAATGTACGGTTTTGTCCTTCTGATTTATTATTATTAAAATTTTTATGTATCGTTTTGTCTCTATAATCGAAATTTTCTTCTGCGAACACAAATTTTAAGGCCTGCTCTATGCTCCCTGGTGATCTACTCCTAAGCACCATCCCCATTGGATTACTTAACCCCCCGAGGAAGGCTTTTAACGTCTGGTTCTGGTAAATGTCCACTTTAATTAACCTTACACCCTCGTTATGTTCGTTTGGGATTAAGTTTGATATAAGTAATTGCTCTATATGACGGCATCTGTTAGTGAACGACAGTGCGTCCTCCGCATTACGTTGTTTCAGCGTCAGCATTTCCGCTAATAGACTATTGTCATCGCGCTGATCGGTGAAGTTCTGTACAATGGCACTTCTCAGATCTGCCCACGAATTATTTTAGTATTCACGATAAGCCGTGCTGTTCCTGTTAATTTTGTCTACATATTTTAATAAAAAATGATTCATATATTCTCGTTTGCTACGTAGAACTGATTCATGACCAAGTCACAATATTTCAAAAAGTTGCCTACATTGGCTGGTTGACCATCAAACTCTGGGATAGCCTTAAGGAAAAATTCTTTGAATTGGTCTGTCATGGTGCTACTATTACTATTACTATTTGAATGATTTATTGTTACGATATTATCGCTAATACTGATCGATCTAAATCTATATTAGATAAACTTTGTGCTTCTTCTTCTGAATCAGACATATAACATTTTAATACAACACACAGACACACACACACACACACACACACACACACACACACACACACACACACACACACACACACACACACACACACACACACACACATATATATATATATATATATATATATATATATATATATATATATATATATATATATATATATATATATATATATATATATATACAATTATATAGGAAATGAAAAATGGGATAGCAGTAAACTTACCATAATACGATGCTGTCTGCTCTCATTTGGCTCTGCTTGGCTCGAATTGGTTATTAGGCGTCGAAACGCTTAAAAATCGATATGCTTTCGGTTTTCTAAACAAAACTAATGACTGCGCCACTTAACCTTACGGTTAAGACGTTTTACTTTTTTAAACAATTTATTTACTACTTAAACAATTAATACTTAATACAAAAATTAATAATATAAACTAATGATAAATGTAACGATCAACATACATGTGATCTAAAGTCTAGCATGCGATGTGGAGAGTCTAACTACTCGGAACAAGAATGAATGGTTGTATCCTTGTGAGCACCCTATTTATACACTCCACTCCAGGCGTGGCACTATTGTCTCTGGAGGTGACTTTGGAACTGCTGATGTAGATTCTCACGAGTAATATTCCGTCCAACTTGCTAGTCTGAGCCTGCATACTTGCAGCCGCCTCCAATTCTACTGCTGACTCGACTGTCCTGACTGTGGGAAGGCAACTTTGTATCATAAAGGCCCATTGTTAGGGCTCCATTCATCTCACGTCTACCGTTTAAGATGTGGTTTCCCTGATTATAATGCCTTGTATATCGGAAGAACCGGAATATTCATAAGTACCAGGGTGTCAGAACACCTCAGAAGTATAAATCAGATCGGTAATGACACGTCAGTCTTTGATTGTTATTTAAGAGACAGTGGTCACTTCTCCAGCAAGGATACTGATGCCAAGATTTTGCATCCCTGTTTGATTTATGTAATCGTGAAGCAATCTTGAAATTTTCAAAATGCAAAACTCACATAGGTTGTCTTTGTATCTTTTACAGGATCCAAGTTATCAGAATGTTAAAAAGGACTTCGAATCAACAAAATATGTATTCGATGGAATTGACCCTACGAAAAGTAACATACAACCCAAACATAAAAACAGAGAAACCAGTAATACTCAAAACAAGAAAGACGATTTGAAAAATGAGTCTAACACAGCAAACAACAAAACGTTTATCACACGTGCAAAAACATTGTCTCTAAAAGAAGGTGGACATGAAGAAGAGAGAGAAATAATGCGGAAAACACAAGAAAATATTAATAGAAAGGGAAGACCAATAATTAAGTATCTGGACTATTCAAACGATTTTTTAAAAATTGATCGAGATGAGGACAACGTCAATAATTGGGAAGATCTGTTTGATAATGATGACCAGTTGCGAGGAGACTTTCTTGCTAATGTAAGTACTACTTGGTAAATTTTGCTTTATTTTTTGTTTATTTATTTTTTAACTTTGTTTTATTACATTTTAACAACTCTGATTTTAATATGTTATCTAGTATTATCAACAAAATATATTGATAATTAACAGATCAGTTACTAACTGTGGCCGATACTTGATGTATATCCATTTTCAAATATTTACAGTTTTTTTGCCACGATGTGGCTTTTTCAGTTACACTTTTGTATTTAAACTATCAACTTGAAAGAAAACATTAGTGACACTTTGGTTTGGCCAGGATTACTGCCAACTCGAGCGCTACTACATTTCTTGAAATGGAAGTTTGTAGAGAAAGTAGAAGCCCCAACGGCGTAGGAAAAATGAGGTTTATGACCTTCTGACCACCCTATGAAGTATCTGACCCAGGAAAACTTCAGTGAAGATCTGTCAGCTACTTTCGGATTACTTTCTTATTTTCGAAAATATAAAAATTATTCGTAATGAAATGTAAAATTTCTGGCAGGTGCCCTTGGGCTGACTATCGACCTTATTAAAACCATTTAGAAAAGGAAGGCACCTGCAAATTTATATTTTTCCCTTCATTAATCGCTTGAATGAGTCTGTTAGCCAACCTAATCAAACGTTTTCTTTTTGAAAAATAGTATTTTCCCAAAACAAGTTTGTATTTCCGAAAGTAATTAAGTGAGTGTTATGACATTTGGTTCACATGTTGCTTTTATATAGGCTTTACTATGTACCAAACTGAAAATTATAGCTGTATGGGAAATTGAATTAAGATTTTTATAAAAATGATAATGCATCCAGACTTTTTTTTTCATTTTCAGCATGTTGCACATGTTTTAGTAAGTACAAAAGTATGTTTATTGTATGTATCGTTTTTTAAATAGGCCAATTAGAGTATGCTCTCTTATTTTCTCAGTAGTTATAAGGGTAATGTGTAATATATAATCTGGACACTCAGACCTCAGATTGTGAAAAGTCTAAATCATTCAAAAAGCTTTAAACACGTTTATTTATACTAATGGTATATTTTTGAAGTAATGATAATTATGCTTTAAATAACGTTAGTTGTAAATATTTTTGTCTTAGAAGATCTGCTAACTAGATAAGTATTAAATATATTTTTTCACTTTGCAAATGCATTTTATTTCATTTACTCAAGTTTGGTACCCATGTATTTACTTCTCTGTGGCTCGTACAGTAAACACATACTGTTAAGACGCCAGCGACAGCTGATTGTAGGTATTATGGTCGATAAGACAAATTCTTTTCAACATACGAGGGTGAACAAAGATTAAAATGGATGTAAGACCTGAAAATAATACGAGTTAGGGCCCCGGAAATGTTGGAAGACAAGCACCATATTTACAGATACATCGACTTGTCAGAGATAATATAAAATTTACTGATGATCAGGTTTTGCGTATACAAATTGATTATGTTAAGGCAAAAGTCTTTATAAAACTTATTACCAAAGGGTTGGTTGAAAAAGTTATAAGAAAATTTGAGAACGGGGGCTTGTTTTATATGGATAAAAAGGGCGGTAAAAATGAAGCTTTTTTGACAGAAAGCAGCGAAGTGAAAAGGATAATGGTATATGATTTTCATGTCAAAACAGACAATAAAAATATACGATAAACTTTCCGAATACAGCAAAGTAAAAAATATTCAAAACGAAAAATGAAAAGGGGCAATGTAAATACCACGTGTATTTATTTTATAATGAATAACAAAAAAAAACAGAACAAATAGGGCACTGACAATAAGCAAAGTTACCTACCTTTATTCTCCAATAATGCAGGAACATAAGCTTCGTTTTTCTGTATTCACACACAACACCTCTAGGGACCTCGTGTCTCCCAAAGGACTTACAAACAAAATGGATATTTAGAGACCTCGTGTCTCTTCAAGGGGTAGAAAGCAATTGCTTTCTCGAGACCTCTTGCCTCTTCAAGGACTCAAAAACAAGTGGCAGAGGGATGCAAGCTTCTCTCCCTTCTCTCATTCTTCTCCCCCCTCTCTGGTCTTCTGGCGGAAACCATTAGTAACACTTACTCTATGTCAGTGTAGCGCGCGACATTTGAATTTAAAAGTGACAGAACAACGAGCATGAACATTCCGCCCACCAAAATAAGGATTTATTTTCACAATTATATTGTTTCTCAAATAAACAAACAAAACAAAAATTTACAATAAGCACAAAAAAACAAAAAACTGAAGCTATTGGATTTATAATTAACTGTACAAAAAAATTTCAAGGCAGACGTATTACTGCGATGGCAACAGACATAACTTCGTCAGAGGCCTATCAAAAGTGCCACTACTAGTGCGAACTTGAGCTACCCGAGCTATACCATCACGGCCTGGGTATAGTTGCATAATGCGTCCGAGCTTCCAAACAAGAGGTGACGAAGTCTCATCTTTAATCACAACTAAAGCTCCGATCGGGGGGGACGTTTGCACAGTATTCCACTTACCACGCTGCTGCAGTGTATGCAGGTATTCGTTCTTCCAGCGGCGCCAAAAGTCCTGGTGGATCCTTTGCACCAGCTGCCAGCGTGACAAGCGATTCATACTTAACAAAGTCAAATCAGCATCAGGAGGAGCACCTAACGGTTCCATTGTAAGAAAATGTCCTGGGGATAGGGCTAACAGATCATTTGGATCAGTACTCGCACTACACAATGGTCGAGAATTCAAAACTGATTCCACTTGAGCAAGCAACGTGGACATTTCCTCAAAGGTCAGAATCTGCAAACCGATCACCCTTCGCAAATGAGTCTTGACTGAGCGCACTCCTGCCTCCCACAGACCTCCAAAATGCGGAGCTGATGGGGGGTTGAAATGCCACTTAATGGTACAAGCATCTGCTGCCCCCTTTGCATAGTTTAAGAGCTGCTTATTTGAGCCGACGAAGTTGGTACCTCTATCGCTATACAAATTGTCACATCTTCCTCTGCGAGCCACAAACCTCCGAAGAGCTGCCAAGAAGGCTTCAGCTGAAAGATCAGACACTACTTCCAAATGGAGGGCCTTCGTTGCCATGCACACAAACAAACAAATATATGCTTTCACCTTTCGGACACCTCGATATCTGCCCTGTGTCACAAAAACTGGACCTGCAAAATCAACTCCGCTGTGTGAAAACGGCTTCAACTGAGAAACCCTGGCAACTGGCAAATCAGACATCATCGGTGCCATGGGAGTAGGATTCACTCGAAAGCAACGATAGCACCTTGACAAAACATGATGAATAGCTCTCCGAGGGGACAAAATCCAAAACTGTTGCGAAAGCAAATGAAGCAATGTGCGAGGACCAGGATGAAGATTGACATGGTGTGTGTGTGCAATGATTAACTCGGTGAGACGATGTGAGCGGGGCAACAATATAGGGTGTTTCACTTCAACTGGAACATCAGCTTGACGAAGGCGACCGCCCACCCTGAGGATACCCTCTGTATCCAGAAAGGGGGCTAACTTATTTATTGCCCTCGCACACCTCTCACCTTTAACCAAGGATGCTATTTCCCTTTGAAATACTTCACCTTGAGCACATTTGATAAGCATATGAAGCGCCTCCTGTAATTCGGTGCCTGTCAGAGATGCAGTAGTTCGGTCAGATGGAGACACCCTACAATTTCGCACAAACCGCTGACAATATACAACAACACCCTGAATTTTCCGTAGATGCGAAAAGCGATTCAAAAGTTTACTGAGCCACTCCTCATTTGCCAAAGTAACTAGTACGGGGAGAGTTCGTTGCTCCGCCAGGCACTCTTCTGGCGGCTCAAAACGCAACGACTTGGGCCAATTTTCTCTTGCCAATTTTAGCCAGGCGGGTCCCGCCCACCATAGTGGATGCTCACAAAACCCAGAAGGTAACATGCCTCTCGATGCACAATCAGCTGGGTTTTCTTGTCCACTTACGTGATGCCATGACTCTGGAGGAATCTTCTCTTGTATGCTTGCTACTCGATTCCCAATAAAGGTCTTCCACCTATTGGAAGATGATTTTATCCAGGCAAGTGCCACCATAGAGTCTGACCAAGCATACATAGAGTTAAACTCAAAACGACCTTCATACACCCGACACACAAATTCCAGAAGCTTTGCCAACAATAAACACCCACACAATTCGAGACGTGGAATCGATATTCTTTTTAAAGGTGATACCTTGGACTTGGCACACAGAAAATTGATCCAAACTTGACCCTCCTCTGATACTTGTCTTAAGTAAACAACTGCAGCATACCCTCGCTCCGATGCATCACAGAACCCATGGAGTTCTGTACTGATGATATTATCGTGTTTTACGCCTCTGGGAATTGATAAACCTGCTAGCGCACTGAGTTGTGATTTATACTGAGACCACTGACCGACAATATCCTTTGAGGGCTTATCATCCCATCCCACTTTTTGCTCCCACAAGCACTGCATAAGATATTTTGCCAACAGGGTAACAGGAGACAAAAAACCCAGGGGGTCATAAATTCTTGCCAATTCCGAAAGAAGATTTCGTTTTGTGCACGGACGATCAATAGGTTCAACATTAAAAGAGAATGTATCACCTATGGGACACCACTGCAATCCTAAAATTTTCAACACTGATGGATCATTTAAATCTAACGATCGAGGTTGCTGACTATCAGCTGATACTGTGGACAACAGTTTCGAATTATTGCTGGCCCACTTCTTCAATTCAAAACCCCCCTTAGCAAACAACCCAATCAATTGCCGTTGCAACTCAAAAGCCTCTGACAATGAGTCGACTCCACTGACTACATCATCCACATAGAGATCGGACCGAACTAGCTTGGCTGCCAATGGAAAAGATGATTCCTCATCATCACAAAGCTGCATCATTGTTCGGATTGCCATGTGTGGGCTTGAGGAGACCCCATATGTGGCAGTATTAAGGCGATATTTCTGTACAGGTTCCCCCTTTGAGAACCTCCAGAGAATTCTTTGATAATCCCTATGATTATCTACAACCAAAATTTGTCGATACATTTGCCGAATGTCAGCAGTAAATGCAATTTTGTTTGAGCGAAATTTCAACAACACAGTGGCAATATCTGTCTGCAACTTCGCTCCCACTAACAACGTATCGTTCAGAGATACACCATTCGTACTTTTGGAACTAGCATCAAATACCACCCGCAGTTTGGTCGAAAGGCTGTGAGGACGCAACACACAATGATGGGGAATATAGTATGCATCAGATGGTTCCACAGCTACATCTGATACCAGAGACATATGGCCAGACTCATAATAATCCCTGATAAACTCCGAATAGGACTTCTGCAACGCTGGATCCCTACTAAGACGTGCTTCCAGGGAGTAAAACCGCCTCAATGCAACACTGAAAGATTCTCCCAAACACGGAGTACCCTCACGAAAGGGCATATTTAAAATATATCTCCCAGCACTATTTCGGTGCTGAGTCTTCTTGAAGATTTCCTCACATTTTTTATCTTCCGGAGACATAACTAAACCTTGTGGTACCTGTTCCAAGCTCCAAAACTGTTTCAAGGTATGATCCAAGTCGACCAACGTGCATAAACTATTCACAACAGAATGAGACTTTGACTGTTCTACACTGCCCATAAGCACCCAACCAAAAACAGTATTGATGGCCACTGGTGCACCTCGAGGCCCTCTCTTTATTCCAGGTCTAACCACATGAGCATAAACGTCAGTACCCAACAAAATTTCAATGTCCCCTGGTATACCAAACTCTGAATCTGCCAACTCTAAGTTCTGAATATGTTGCCAGTGGCACTGCTCAATTTTAGCAGAAGGGATCTTGGAACAAATGTTCGGAATCACAATCATGTCCAACTCTAACTTTGTTGGCTCATAAATGGACTCTACTCGACATTTGAGAGTGCCTTGGCTAGCAAGCGAGCTCATTTGGTTCAAGCCTTGAACCATCACTGAACGAGATGAGGTGTTGAGCCCCAATTTTTCAACACACTGCTGCGAAATGAAATTAGCCTCACTCGCACAATCCAGGAGAGCTCGACATCTCCTAACCTTTCCATTTTTATCTCGTACTAATAGCATTATAGTTGCCAGTAACACGGACTGTTCCCTTTTTACCACACTTGCCAACACACGCAATTGCTCTGCACCTTGTGGCTCTTCCACAGGTGGCTTGTTTGAGTCACTCTCATCTCCCGATGCCGGTGCTTTTGGGAAGTGCAATAATGTATGATGGTGTTTATTACATACACGACAACTTGATGACTTGCACTCCCTGCTGGCATGCGAGTTTGATAAACAGTTAAAACAAAGATTATTCTTTTTTGCGAACGTATACCGTTTATGAGAGGATAAAGATAGAAATCCATCACACTTGAGCATGGGGTGCTCCTCCTTACAATAAGCACATACAAGCTTTGTGCTGGTAACAAAGGACGAAGCGGGCCTAGCAGTGGTTGCTGAAACATGCTGCCTTCTATTAGTCACATAATTGGAAGTTAAGGCAGTTGTCTCCATTGCTTTACACTGCTTTTCCAAGAATCTACATAAACTACTAAAACTGGGAATGTCCGATTCGCAAAACTCAAGCTCAAATTTTTGCTTAAGACTCATATCCACCTTTTGCAGCAACATGTTGAATTTAGTGAAATCCCACATGTCATGTTCAAACTGCTTCAACGCTTCCAAATTTTCACTGAATACAGACAACAACGTTCGTAGGGAAGAAGCAGATTCACTATTTGCTTTGGGGGCCTGTACAATACCCTGCCAATAATTGGTCAACAAAACCCGGGTATTGTGATACCTTGAGACCAGAGACTTGAATGCAATCCCATAATTGCTTCCCGTTAGCGGTAAATTCTTGATTAGGCCAGCTGCATCCTTCACTAACGAAGCACTCAAATATTGGAACTTTTCAATATCTGACAATGATTCGTTCTCATGAATCATTGTTTTAAACAGATCATAAAAGGTTGGCCAGTTTTTCCAATTTCCATCGAATTTTGGCATTTCGATTTTCGGTAACCTCAAATGTCTGTTTAAATTTGAAGTTGACATAATCGCGTTGGCGTTCGTTACTTCCTTTTCACTGAGAGATCGAGCGTTCGATGATTTGACAGAACACCGCGACTTACTCGATGCTCGACTCGATTTCGAACTACCGTGAAAAACGGATCGAGCTTGATTCTCAGCGGCTTTATTTGCATAACCTCTCAGTTCTCGATAGATAGTTTTTATAGAGTATTGCAGTTCATCGAATTTGTTCTGCATTTCATGCTCGCTCTCCAACTCTGATCGATCAACTACCGACACGATGTCCAAATGCAATGAATCAAATAGATTGACCAACTCATTCAACGCCTCAAAACGAACCTCAAATCTATTCAACCTATCTAAATCCACTACTGCGTCTATTTTGACCTGTTGAGCCACGTGCAATATGGCTTCTACTCGTCTATAAACGCTTTCGCGCTTATTTTTTAGCTGAATCAACTCCATTGTTCAACGCAAAAAAATTCCTAAACGCGATTTAAACAATATGCAAACGTGATTTCAACAATATGCAATTCGAGTATGTACCTAGTTATATACAAGCAATAACGTCACCTTGAAATTAAATGACTCAACACGGCAATAAACAATTACAAATTTACTAGACTAAAGGAAACAAGTAAAATTACTTCAAAAAATGGACTGTATCAACTAATAACAAAACAAAACAACTATAAAAATCCGGTCGATGGGCCAAATGTAAATACCACGTGTATTTATTTTATAATGAATAACAAAAAAAAACAGAACAAATAGGGCACTGACAATAAGCAAAGTTACCTACCTTTATTCTCCAATAATGCAGGAACATAAGCTTCGTTTTTCTGTATTCACACACAACACCTCTAGGGACCTCGTGTCTCCCAAAGGACTTACAAACAAAATGGATATTTAGAGACCTCGTGTCTCTTCAAGGGGTAGAAAGCAATTGCTTTCTCGAGACCTCTTGCCTCTTCAAGGACTCAAAAACAAGTGGCAGAGGGATGCAAGCTTCTCTCCCTTCTCTCATTCTTCTCCCCCCTCTCTGGTCTTCTGGCGGAAACCATTAGTAACACTTACTCTATGTCAGTGTAGCGCGCGACATTTGAATTTAAAAGTGACAGAACAACGAGCATGAACAGGCAATAATTACCATGCATGTGAGAGTAGGTTACCTGTTGTGGTTATGTATATGATTAAAATGGTGCCATCGTGTATAAAGATCCAAGCCTACATGTCGCTTGTTACATATGCACGACAAATACAAACCTGCATGATGTGTGATGAATTAGACCATATCAGGACTGGCCCAAGAAGCCAGCGAACCGAATCACCCAGATAATACCTCCGATGCCCGTAGTTGATTAACAACTGGAATTACTCCTATAAATTTATCATATGCTAAAATGGTTTCTAAAATATTAAAAATCGAACCGGGCTGCAATAATTCAAGCACATAAAACCCGCCACTTGTTTTAACAGAAAAAGTCATGTCCCTAGCCAGTCAGCTTCAAACTACCACCAATGAAAGGAGACAAAAGAGGAAAAAGGAAAACGTGACAATCTCCAGTGAAGTGGATAGAAGAAAGGTACCACCAATTAAAGTCAGTATAAAAATGTCGAAAGTATTGAAAGAGAAGGAGAAGAAAACTATAAACAACAAAGAAAAAGACAGTGTTGGTTCAGACGACTCAGATCAAGGTAATGAATCGTTTTAGTGAAACAAATTATCGAGAAAAATGTTATTTTTAAAAGCTGTCGTTTCAGTTAACATGAATTGTTTAAGTTCAAAAGCTAAACAAGCTCTTTTGATAAATTTTCTAATAAATAATTATATATATATATATATATATATATATATATATATATATATATATATATATATATATATATATATATATTTCTTCAAGAAGTAAATATTGAGGCAATAAAGTTGACGCAAGATTATAATTATTTTTTAACATAATGGTCAAAGAGGAACAGGCATTATTTACAGAAAAGGACAAAATATACAATAGATAAATTTTAGTCAGTGCGGCAGAATACTTCGCGCAATGATAGACAACTTAAATTTTGTCAATATTTATGCTCCGTCTGGCTCTAGCAATTATAGATCTCGACAAAAATATTTCGAGCAAACCATTGTGGACCTTTCCAGGCCATTTATACTTGGAGGGGACTTTAACTGTGTAATTAAAAGAAAAAAACAGCAGAAACGAGGTAAATATATGCAAATCCCTACAAAATATCGTTTGCCGTCTAAATGTAAAAGATGTGTGGGAGTATCTCTTTGGTGGTCTTTTAGAATTTACCTATTTGAGAAATGATTCTGCATCACGCATAGATAGAGCATATATGGCAGAAGAGGCCATTGGGTTATTATTTATATTTATCTGCTTCATGTTGTTCCCATGAGAATGGGGGACATACTGTCCACACTATCAAAACCGCCTGTGTGGTGCAAGGCGGGTTACTCTGGTGGGTTTTCCGGTACTTCAGAGGTTCCGTTCACGACACCATCACCCTGGTGCCATCCATCCCTAGGCACAGGTCACGTGACACTGTAGATTGGGGGAGTTTTCTCGACCTCCACGTCTAGATCTGTCCTGTTTAGTTATAAGCAGGGTCACCTCGTGCAGAATGCGGCTCTTCACTGCGCATGACGGTCTTGGGGAAAGCTTCATCAAAAGCTCATGTTGTTGTTTCCACTTCCTCAGCTTGCCCCCTGGAGTCCTTTGGCCCCCGACTCCTCGACCCCAAGCCGTTGGGTTTTTTTTTTTTTTTTTTTGTTCCTTCAGGGCTCGTCCGCGGCCTTGCCGCCCCGATAGCACCGCAACCCTTGGTTGATTGTGCATACCCCTAGTCTTACTCCACCCATTCCAAAATCACTGTGCCTTGAACTAGTCTGCACAGCGATTGGTAGGGTGAAGTTTTATATTGCTCTGTCTCCGGTCTAGAGTGACCGTAGATCAGTTGTCTTTTCCGGTCCAGAGCTATACACTCGCACAAGATGTGCTGGGCTGATTCCTCCCCCTCGCCGCAGAGTCTGCATGCGAGGTCCCCTTCGAACCGCCCCATTTTATGTAGGTGTTTCTTGACGGCCATGTGTCCCGTCAAGAGACCTGTTGTGTTTCTGAGCTGTCCTCTGCTAAGGTTTAGCAGCTCCACAGCTCTCTTTGAACTGGGTCCGTCAATTATTGACTTCCCATGTCTGAGCCCTGGACAGTCCGCCCAGTACACCTTGTGTTGGTTTCTGACCCAGGACTTAATGGCTCCCCTGGCAGTGCTCTTTGACACGCCCAGAGCCGGTTCTGGTCCCATAAATGGTTCTGCTGACCCCCTCTTTGCGAGACTGTCAGCTTCTTCATTGCCTTTGACCCCCGAGTGACCCGGCACCCAGATGAGGGTCACCTCATTCTGCCCAGCCAGGTCGCTCGTCTCGTCTCGGCACTCACTCACCAGCCAGGAATTTACCCGTGGGCTACTTAGTGCCTTAAGGGCTGCCTGGCTGTCTGTGGCTATGAGGATCCGCTTGTTGGTGTAGCCCCTCCTCTTGTTCTCCCGCACACAGTGCAGGATGGCGTACATCTCGGCCTGAAACACCGTTGCATGGGCTCCGAGGGAAATACTGTGACTTACCCTCGGTCCTTCCGAGTAAACACCTGCCCCCGTCCCACGCTCCCCGCCAGATCCGTCCGTGAACCAGACGAGCGCGTCCCGTGGTATGCCCGGTGTCTCCTCCCGCCATGCCCCGCGATCAGGGATTTCCACTGTGAAGTTGTTTTCCCTGCACATTCGCGGGCTCGCGAAGTCTGACCTCATTTCAAGCATGGGTTCCTTCACGATCTCCTGAATTTTGCAGTGGCCCCTGAAGCCTGGGTTGATCTTCAGTCTACCATTGCAGGCTAGTCTGTATAGTCCTAGCCTGGCCTCTCCCATAATAACGAAGTGTAGGGGGGGTAGATCCAGCAACACCTCCATGGCGGCTGTTGGGGTTGAAGACATGGCCCCTGTGATGCCTAGGCAAGCCATCCTTTGGATCTTGCCTAGTTTTTGTTTGGCACTGGATTGTGTCACCTTAGGCCACCAGACCAGTGCCGCATATGTTAACGATGGTCTGACCACCCTTGTGTACAGCCAGTGGGCCATACTAGGTCTTAGTCCCCACGTTTTTCCATATAGCCGCCTAGTGACGGCTAAGGTCATGACTGCCTTACGCAGTATTTTTCCAATGTGACCATTCCAGGTTAGCTTAGAGTCCAATACGACCCCAAGATATTTTACCTCCCTGGCCATTGGAACGCTCCTACCGTATAGAGTGAGAGTTCTGTGGCTTTCACACTTCCTCCTCCTCGTAAACGGCACGACGGTTGCTTTCTCGGGGCTCACCCCGAGCCCTTGATCAACCGTCCACCCTTCCACCACTTTCAGTGCAGTCTGCATACGCTCCCACACTGCCTGTGTGACCTTTCCTCGGACTATGATGACAATGTCGTCCGCATAGCCCTGTACCTCATACCCCCCTCCCGAGAGCCTCCCCAGCAGGCCGTCCACGACTAGACACCAGAGCAAGGGAGACAGAACGCTCCCCTGCGGACACCCCGCCGCGACCCCCGCCAGCAGAGTCCCTCCCGCGAGTGAGGTGAACACCGCCCTGTCCCTGAGCATGGAACCGATCCACCTGCAGCAGGTCTCCTCTATTCCACGCTCCCGGGCAGCTGCCAGAACCGATCCGAACGAGGTGTTGCTAAAGGCCCCCTCTATGTCTAGGAAGGCCCCCAGCGCCACCTCCTTGTTCTCCAGCGTATTCTCCAGTTTCAGCACCAGTTGGTGCAGTGCTGTTTCTGTTGAGAATCCTGCTCTGTATGCATATTGTCCGCAGTGTAGAGGATATGCTTCCAGTACACCGCCCCTAATGTGCCGGTCGAGCAGTTTTTCCACTGTTTTCAGCAAGAAGGACATGAGACTTATTGGCCTCAGGGACTTTGCCTGGTCTGTTGGACGCCCAGGTTTAGGAATAAATACAACCCTGGCCAGTCTCCATGCCCTCGGAATGTACCCCAGAGCCAGGCTGGCCCTCATAATGAGGGTAAGCACCGGCGCCAGTATATCTATCCCCTGTTGGAGCATGATGGGCATTATTCCATCAAATCCCGGCGATTTGTATGGCTTAAAGCTGTTAATGGCCCATCTGATTTTGCTCCAGGTAACCACCTCTTTAGCGACTGTCCAGTCTACTCTAGATGCCCGCCTATAAGGCGCCTCTATTTCTGAGTGTTCCCAGTCCGGAGGTGATTGGTTTATTATGTTACAGCCGGGGAAGTGCGTCTGGAGTAAAATTTCCATAGTTTCCTCCCCCGAGCTTGTAAAGCCTCCCGTGGGTGTTCTAAGGGAGCCTATGTTAGTCTGAGGGCCCTTAGACAGGATCTTGTGTAGTCGAGCACTCTCGGACGTGTTTTCCACTTCTTCGCAGTGCCTCCTCCACGACTCCTTCTTGGCGTCCCTCAGTCTTTTGTTATAGGTCGATAGGGCCTGTCTATATTCATCCCATGCTCCCGACCTTTTGGCCGCGTTAAACAGCTTACGAACCTGCGTCCTCCTTTGCCTGAGGTCCTCGTTCCACCATGGGACGTTCCTGGTGGACACCCTCATTTTCAGGGGGCAGTTGGCGTTATAGGCCGAGGTAATTGCGTCTCGCAATTGGACTGCTGCAATCTCGAGGTCTATTGAATCCCTTATGGCCCTCTCAACCCCCCGCAGTTCCACAGCTAGGTCTGCCCTGTAGGCTTCCCAGTCCGCCTTGCGGGGGTCCCGGTACCATACCGTTTCTCTTTCGACTTTGGCGATTTCAAACCGGATGTATCTGTGGTCTGAGCTACTCACTTCCCCAGACACAGCCCAGCTTTTAACAAAGTCACCCAGAAACTGGGTGGAAACTGTTAGGTCTAAAACTTCCTCACGCCGTGTTGTGACGAATGTCGGTTTATTACCTCTATTCAATATGTCTAAATTAAATTTCATAAAGAACTGTAAAAGTGCCTCACCCCTAGAGTTTGTGTCCGAGCTACCCCACAACTCATGGTGCGCATTCGCATCCATGCCGATGATGGTCTGCCATCCACCTGCTCTGCTACCCACCATCAGCTGCTCCAATTCGTTGGGTGGAGGAGGGTCCGTGCTGTCCCCTGGCAGATAGGCTGACGCGACAGTAATGTCCCTCAGCCCATCCGCTCCTCCACATCGGATTTTGATCGTTGCCAGGTCCCTGGAACAGAAATTCATTAGAGGGAGAAACTCTATCCCTTCCCTGACAAAAATGCAGGCCCTCGGATTCTCGCTGGACCTGCTGTAGATGAGCTTTCCATTAGCTCCGCCGAGTCCCTTGATCTCTCCTTTGTAGGAGTACGGTTCCTGGATGAGGGCCACATCCGTGTTCCTCAGAGCCATTAGTAGTCCGGCCGTGGCTGCCCTACTGTGTTGGAGGTTGACCTGAAGGAACCTAAGTCCCATTAACCCTTAATTGCTTCCCCAGTGGGCGGAAGCTAACCCTTCCCATGCCCCAGAATGCCTTGAAGGAGGTTCCTTCAAGGGCTCTGTAAGATGTCGGGTCGATCGAGAAGGCGAGCGTCTGTCCTTTCTCCTCTGCCTTCCTGCTTAGAACCGACCAGTGTTGCGTCCCCAGTTCAGGGTTCTGGATCTTAAGTCTGCTGATCACCGTCTCCTGCGGGACGGTGTCAGGGATCCGTACGAGGACCTTGCGTCTCTTTGGGAGTTCCTTGGGCTCGACGGCTGTCAAGTCCGCCCCCTCCCAAATCTGACCGAGGCCCCCGATCGTTTTCCGCAGCCAGTCCCGCGACTGCGGGCCGGCACAGGTTATCCAGAGGATGCCCCCCGTCAGGCGCGTCCGGTGGAACTGAGGCGGGCTCTCCCCTTCCTGAAGAGAGTCCACTGCAGCTACCACCGCAGCCTGGATCAGGTCCGCCTTCCCCTGGTCTAGCGTGACCTCAGGATGGCGTCTGTCAATCACCGCCATCCCGAGGCCCTCCGCAGCCTCCCTGTAAGAGCCAGTCTGCGCCGGTGTTCCGGCCTTAGTTCCTTTGGGAGGTCTGTCTGTAGTAGGCGTGCTAGAGCCAGAGCGCGGCGTCTTCCGACTCGCACTCTCCTCTTGCGCCTTTACAGGCACCCTGGCCCTTTTGGAACGTCTGTCTGTAGAGGGCGTGCTAGAGTTCGAGCGCGTCCTCTTCTGACCCGCACTCCCCTCTTGCGCCTTTACAGGTTTCTCGACCGTCCAGGTCCCGGCCGCCATTTTTTGCGCCCTCCGGAGCTTCTTTCTTTGCGCCCCGGAAAGACGCTTGGACTGCCGGGGCAGTCCCTCTACTCTAACAGTAGAGTCCTCACTGGTGGAGGGGCCCCCGGAGTCCGCGGAGCTCGCCGCCCTCCGGTGGGACCCAGCCTCCAGCTTGGGTGTCGGGGACAGGTCTCTGGCCGAAGCTACCCCCTGATCCCCCGTATCTACGCCGGTCGTGGGACCTCCAGAGTCCGCTGCCGCACCCTGGCTCGTCTCCGTTTCCGGGATAGACTCAAGGCTCAAGTCTGTAGCCGGAGCCACTCCTCGAGCCTCATTGGTTTTGGTTTTATATGTATTTATAATCTTCATGTTGTTCCCACGAGAATGGGGGAAATACTGTCCACACCATCAGAACCCCCTGTGTGGTGCAAGGCGGGTTACTCTGGAGGGTTGCCTGGTACTCCAGAGGTTCCGTTCACGACACCATCGCCCTGGTGCCATCCATCCATAGGCACGGGTCACGTGACACCGTAGATTGGGGGAGTTTAGTTCGACCTCCTTGTCTAGATCCGTCATGTTTAGTTATTAGCAGGGTCACCTCGTGCAGGATGCGGATTTTTACCGCGCATGACGGTCTTGGGGAAAGCTTCATCGGGAGTTTATGTTGTTATTTCCACTTCCTCAGCTTGCCCCCTGGAGTCCTTTGGCCCGCGACTCCTTAACCCCAGCCGTTGGGTTAGTCCACAACGCTAAAGTTTTGCTAACTAGTTTTACTGAACCACCATGCAATAATATATATTTGAAAACCGAAAGAAAACTTAACCATAAACAGGGCTGGGATTACTAGAAAGTAAAAACATACATCCTAGAAAGCTGGAATAATGCAATAGAAGAAATTAGATCTCCAAACAAGACCACAATATAGGACTGATTTCTCAAAGTGGTGGCTTAAAATATTTAAACCCGGTATAGTAAAATTCCTTAAGTTTACAAGCCACAGTTGATACCAAAAATAAACTGAGGTTTAGCATAATGTTCTAAATTATATAAAGATAAGACTTAACAACGGTGAAAGAATTGCGGAGGAGTTTAAAGAACTTAAAAAAAACTATTTAAATCTTAAAGAAAAACATATCGATAATGTTTATAGGGATAAATCCAAAAAAGGCAGGATATGATAATAAATTTATACGAGATCATCGCCAAAAAAAATTCATAAAAACTCAACAATAACAACAATAAGAGATGATATAAGCAATATTACGGGTACTAAAGAAATATTTTATTATGTTGTCACATCAAGCTCTGCTCAGGTAGAAATTAACAAAAAAAGAACTGAAATATTTAACAAAACATATGAATATAAAAGCTACTGATTATGATAATCAAACTCTGCAAACAGATATGAACTTAAGGATGCTATATAGCTAACAACGAACAAAAAACACCGGGACTAGATGGACTTGCATACGAAATTTATAAAATTTATTTTGATGTATTACATAAAGATCTCCTGAAACCTGAACTTTACAATAAAATTCTTTCAGATTTTTTTCATTGGAGACATTTGCAGATGGTGTTATGATTTTGATACTACCTAAGAAACATTAAATTAACCAAATGAGTGATGTTGTAATCGTCCTGAAATGAGCGAGAAGCGTAGTATACAGTGATTGAGCTCAATTGGATCCAAATCTGGTCGATAATGAGGTCACCATTGCCTATTAACCCTAACCTAAAAGTATCTATCTATCAGATTTATTATTAGCAAGATAAGAAATACTTTATAAGGCTGGAAGATCTTAATATAGCTCAATACTTACGCTGCTTTTGTGTTGTTCTGCCTGAAGTCCTAAATTTATGATCTTCAGGCTAGAGCCTGGTTACTAAAATGATTCTTGAAATTTTAGGTATTTCGGTATACGATACAAGGATTTTTAATCTGTGTCGTCTCCAAGTATAAAAGATTTTGGGTAGGAATTAGTTTTCAATTAAACAGGTATATAAAAAAATAACCAAATGTGGAAGTGTATGAAATGTATGGAGAACCGCCGGTGTCTCAACTGGTTAAGGCACGCAGACTACAGTGGCTGGGACATATAGAACGAATGGGTGTGGAGAGAATGGTGAAGAAGTGTGTCTGGTCAAATCCAGAGGGTAGAAGGAAGAGGGGAAGACCAAGAAAAAGATGGCTTGATGCAGCACAACAAGACTTGCTAGAAAAAGGAGTCCAAAACTGGAAGACGATTGCACTGGATAGGAAGCAATGGAAATGTATTACCAAGCTATGGGCCTAAATGGCCTGTGAATGCTTCATATATATATATATATAAATAAATACTAAATTTATTAACATAAATAGTAATTGAAGCAAATTAATGTGATGTTCCTGGTAAGTTTCTAAACTAACATTGCAATTCTCAAGATAAGATAGAACAAATATTAAATTCAAAAAAAAATTTACTATTGCTAATAACAGCTAAAAAGTTGATATTGTTACAAAACACATTGATATTTGATGTATAATGGAAAGAAATCAAATGTTGTATATTACTAACATGAAAATAATTATTAAATGGTATAACTATTTTCTTACATTCAATTCCACCTATGTTCTCGAGATTTTAGATACGATTTTTATATGGAACTCCGAGATGTTTAAACTGGCCAGTTTGATTTATTCTTTAAAGACTAAGCTTTGAGTGAAGCTCAAAAAATGTGACGCTAAATTTTCACTTTACTGATTGTCAATAAAATTTTAAGAAATGTACAGGTTAAGCATTTCACAAACAAACATTGATCAACTATAAATTCGAGGGTGATATATGTAAATTTACAATAGTGACAAGATTTTAAGAAATAAACATGAATTTACAGTCGCTTTTAAACACATCTCACTGACTTGAATAAAATTCTAATTTAGTTAGGCTGAGTTGAAAGTTCATATGGCAGATATTTGAAAATTAGGATGCCGCACAAGAGCTTGATAGTCACACACATATAAAATTCAGGAGAGACTCACCAAGACTGGGTCACATGTAGGAATTCAATACCTTCTCGTCACCTGTTGATTGGTTGAAGATGCTACCAGGTAAGGGACAACTATCAGTGCTCACCACAGGCTCTTAGTCTCTTATCAAAAAGAGGGAGAAAATTGGAAAAAGCTAGAGGTATTTTCCATGAATGGTCGTCGGAGAGGTTTTTGTTACAGTTTGTTGGATGAGATAATTGGGCCCGTATTTTTAAACGAACAAAACGTCTTATGACGTCATCGCTGGATAACTTGATTGAATTTTTTCTACGGCAATAAAAATTCAATTGGGTGTATGTGAAGTTATTAAAGCCGCCTGATATAGAGTGCGGTAATTTTAGTGAGTACTTGTGATCGCATTAGAGGGTTTTATCACGTCAGAGAACAAAAGATCACTGTTTGACTCGCGTTTTCCAGTAAAACGGACCATTAATTTAAGATAAAAACACGATCAAAATATTCATAACAATCACTGACAACTATTATTCGATATTACCGATAACAAAAATGAGAATTTATACCCTTTTTAGGATATTTAAAAGCCACAATAATTCAAACGGTGTTTACCGCTTCCCCAACTTCAAACGACTCTCGAAAACAGACACTTGCGTGTCGTCTTCACCTCTCTTATTCCCCCGTTCCCCTCGCGCCTTACTTCGAGCGTTCAAGGTTGACTTCACATTAGGCATATGTGCCTGAGAGAGACAGATAGCGTCAGACCTTCCCTTAAATACGGCAATGGGGACAGTCCGACGCTCGACCTCCCCTTAATACTGGGATAATGGGCACGGTCCACTTGCTCAACGGTCTTTTTCTCGGATTTAAGATGACACCATTCTTCGTCGAGAATTTTCTAGAATATACGACACCTTTTCCTCAATAAGAATATTGCGTCTTCCGATATTTAAATTTCAACGTATGTAACAAGAACGCAGTACGAGCTCTAGGGTAGTTAGATATTAGCAAATTTTCATCAAATAATTTTCAAACCAAAATTTGAAATGCTTTGTAAAGATAAGTTACCTGGGGTTTTCTATGGGTTTTTAAAGCAGTAACGATGATAGATAAAAACGTGATCGTTACAATGTTAGGAAAATAACTGTACAAATGATTTGTGGAAATTTTGGCGAAAAGGTTCGGAAATAAGTACACTTGGAGAACCTAAATCACCACAACACATCTTTTTAAAGGCTTGACGATCGTTTCACTAACAAAGTTAGCGTCATCAGAGAATGAAACATTCTTACTATTTTCTACTAAAACACCACCTTTTATACTGAGTCTTAGGTTAAGAATGATACCGAGAGAGATTAAATCGCAGGAAAATTTTCTGCGTATTGTATTTTAATTGCCGGACGAGGTTTATGAACTTCTTTACCTGACAAGTTTCGGAATGTTTATCTGCTTAAAAGACAGCGCAAACAGAGGCCTGCAAACCAGTGGCGGGGCTCGATTTAAGGAACTTTTGTTTTTTATTGTCCTAGAAATATAAATACTTTCGCATGCATCGAACTTCGCTGGCTGTTTAGTATTTTTGATAAGTTTTAGATTTTCTTTATCAATGTGGTGGTTATTATCACAGATATGTTGTGCCACGCACGACTTGTCTACAACCGCATATCAAATGGGGTAGAAGTTCACGAAATCTAGTCTCAATGGTTCTTTTAGTCTGCCCAATGTATTTAAGATTACAATGTTTATAACCTCTCTCATAGATATCTGACATTTCAGTGGCTTTATCTATGTCTTTCTTATTACCCAACAAATTTCTTAAATTATTTTTTGTCGAAAAAGTTATCTGCAAATTGGGTTTCTTAAAAGTGCTCTCGAGACCCCTTGTGATACGTGGTTTAAAAGATAGGCAAACAAGTTTTTTTCTCTATTTTATCTTTTCTGAATGTCGTGCATTCCGCTAACATTTTCTTTGTTCTGTGTCTATTAATGAAATTTTCCACTAAACAATCCGAATATCCGTTATATTTAGCCACGTTTTTACGTAATCTAATCCTATACTATTACTACTTTTACTTAAGGCAAAATTTATCAATCTATTTACTAACAAATTGAAACCGGTCGTTTTTGTGCAAACTTATGATGCGAGTCATTTGGAATGTAACTTAAACTGGCAGTTTTCTTCCTGTGGGTATCGAATTCAAGAGTCACTATTTTTAATAACTAGTACATCTAGAGAAGGAAGTTTACTGTGAACTTCTAATTCGTGGGTGAATTTTATTGAATCAAATTAACAGTGGTCTTTTAATAAAATCATCTACTTCGCATATATTTGTGTTGAACACTGCAAAAATATCGTCCACATAACGAAAGCATACTTTGAAAAAAAAACAATTTAAAAAAAGAAAAAAAACAAACAAAAAAACACAAAAATTAATTCTTATTTATAATATATATATATATATATATATATATATATATATATATATATATATATATATATATATATATATATATATATATATATATATATTTGTGTGTGTGTGTGTGTGTGTGTGTTTACAAACTTAATGTAAAGAAAAAGCTTAAACTTTAAATATTTTAAAATATATACGTGCAGTTGTGTGTAGGTATGCGTAATTATGTGTGTACATGCTGATATTGTATTTACGTTATTAAAAAAATAACGAATATAATAAAGGAAAAAATACAAACTTCAAACGAGAAGTTAAAAAATCTGTGGCTAATGACAATTCTGTCGAGGCTATACCACCCTTTTTTCACCACCACCACCACGAAAGCATACTCTAGGAAAATACTCACTTTCATTTTCTAAAACCGTCTCAAATCTACTCATGAAAGGGTCTGCAATGAATGGAGAGAGTGGGTTGCCCATTGCCGTCCCCTCAGTTTGTTCAAAAAACTCATTGTTAAGTTGGAAAATCTTTTCTCTCTTGAATTCGATGCCCACAGGAAGAAAACTACCACTCTAAGTTACATGACTTACATAATACATTTGGACAAAACACGGTCGGTTTAAATTTCTTACTAAATAGAATGATGGATTTTCCATTAAGTAAAAGTAGATATAGCATAGAATTGGTGTACATCAAAGACGTGGCTAAATATAACAGATATTCGGATTGCTTAGTGGAAAAAATAATTAGACACAGAACAAAGAAAATGTTAGCGGAATGCAAGACATTCAGGCATGATAAAATAGAGAAATAAATTGTTTGCCTACTTTTTGAACCGCATATCACAAGGGGTCTCGAGAGCATTTTTAAGAAAGCCGATTTGCAGTTAACTTTTTCGACAAAAAATAATTTTATTATGTAATATGAAAGATAAACATAAAGCCTCTGAAATGTCGGGTATCTATGAGATAGGTTGCAAAGATTGTAATCCTAAATACGTTGGGCAGACTAAGAGAACTATTCAGACTAGATTTCGTGAACATCTGGCACATTTGAGATACGGTAGTGTAGACAAGTCATGCGTTGAACAACAAATCTGGGATAATAACCATCACATTGATAAAGAAAATCTGAAACTCACCAAAAATAGTAGACAGCCTGATGCATACGAAAGTATTTATATTTCTGGGGGAATAAAAAACAAAAGTTCCTCAAATCGAGCCCCGCCACTGGTTTGTAGTCCTCTGTTTGCGGTCTGTCTTTAAAGCAGAGAAACATTTCGAAGTTTGTCAGGTAAAGTGATAAAGGAAGTTCAAAATCCTCGTCCGGCAATTAAAATACAAATACAATACACAGAAAATTTGCCAGCGATTTAATCTCCCTCTTGGTATCGTTCTTTACCTACTCAGTATAAAAAGTGGTGTTTTAGTATAAAGTAGTTAGCATTTTTCATCCTCTGATGACGCTAACTTTGTTAGTGAAACGATTGTTAGGTCTTTAAAAAGATGTGTTGTGGTGATTTGGGTTCTCCAAGTGTACTTATCAGTGCTCATCACAGGTTCCAGTCTTCACTTAGAGGTTTGAAAATATAATAGATACACTAATTGGCGCGGTTGTGGTACAAATAAGTCAACATTTAACAACTTTCTGATCTTAAGAGATCTAATAATAGAAAAGGAACAAGTAAAAGACGAGGAATGTGCCATTTTAAGAATCGACTTTGAGTAGGCATTTGATTGCATTGCGCATAAATATATGTGCTGGGTACTTGAGAAGCAAAATTTAGGTTCGAATCTAATAACACTGTTACAAAAAATTTATGACACAAATAGAACAAAAGTTATGATCAATGGATAACTAACAGAATACATACAAGTGAACGTAGGGGTAAGACAGGGCCCTTTGTCGATGATTGTATTTTGTTTGGAATTGGAACCGTTCATGCAGCTATGTAGTTTATCGCTAAAAGATGTCCAAATAAAAAATGAAAATCCTGGCATATGCATACGATGTATGCTTATTGATAGGGAATAAATCAGATCTAAGAGCTGCTGACAGGACAATCAAAATATTTGAAAAAGCATACAGCAGTAAGGTTAACCACAATAAACCTAAAATGATATTGCTAGGAAAAGCCCAAAATTATTTAGGATATACAGCTTTCCAATCGTCGTTTAATAATACGAAGGAAGTAAAAATATTAGGCATTCTATTTACCAACAGTCCTGCAGAGATGTACGAAAAAGAAAAAACTGGACTAAAACAATAAAGAATGTTCAGGAAACGATAATCAGAGACAAAATGGTGCATGCCTATCTCCTTATAACAAAAATATAGTAGCTCAACTATTATCTGCGTTCATCAAAAATATGGTTCACATCTCGATTCTTACCTCCTGTAAATAAATATAGCCAGAAACTTATAGAGAACAGGAAAGTTTTTATGATTTTAGAGGCAACAAAGACAGTAAAAATGTGTGGCAGTGGGTTTTGTGTGGATTGTTTTACGCTAACCTTGAAGTGAAATTTAATCTGGAAAAATTAATTATATAAACGAGCTTAGTAATGTAATATTTTGTTATCAATTATTGATTTATTTTGTAAAGATCCTCGGTGGTTTAGTGGTAGGAACGTGTGCTTCTGAACCGAAAAAAACTGGGTTCGATTCCCAGGGTCCCCCTTTCACTTTTTCAGTACATGCTGCAAAATTAACATCAACCGGGGTTGTGACATTGTATTTGAGCAAGTTAAATGTCTGCACGTTCCACCCTTCGGAGGGGGCGTAAACCCGTTGGTCCCGGGTCCATACGATGTTGGGTACATCAGATCTCAATCAGGATAAGGATGGCACTTCATCTTATAAAACTTTAAAAGATATATTTGACTCTTTTAAAATGGTGTCACTGGTAGAAACTTCAACGAGAGTTTGTTATAGTGGTGATAAAGTGACTAGCTCAAGCATAGACTATGCACTAACAAATGTACTACAGGGGGTAGAGTCTCAAAATTATGACCCTGGTATTTCTGATCACTATGTTCAACAAATTAAAACTGAAGTAACTTGTCAAACGACATATAATTGTAATAAAAAAGAAAATTAGTATCTCGTAAAATTAAGGAAAGCTCAATTGCAGAATTTAAAGTAAGATTTGCAGATTCATATCGTTGCCAGTCAGCAGTTAACAGCACAGATATAAATGAAGACTTTAAAAAAGGAAATAAAAGAAAAAGTGAGGTTAACAACAAAACAAGAACATTTTTCAAACGTTGTCGAAAATTCAGCTAACAAAACGAAAAAACTATGGGAAATTGTAGGAGATAAAATGGGTAAGGCCAAGGTTGCTAAAGAAATTGGTCAGATAAAAGTATGAGATAAACTAGTAAAGGACAATAAAGAAAAGTCAGACTTATTAGCTAGACATTTCACGACCACCGTAATAGAAAAGTCAAATTCTCACTTTACGGGTGGTGTGTCGGGAAGCTGCACCACGGGAATTTACAATGATAAAACTTGTTTTATCTCCTCGGTAACAAAAGAAGAGGTCATCGGGTTAATAAATAAACTTCCTAACAAAAAGTCGTGTGACTTCGACGATATGTCAGTTTTAATAATAAAAAATGTGCTAGTGAATTATCAGAGGTGCTGGCTGAGATAACAAATACATGCATTAGACTAGATCAGTTTCCAAGGGCACTCACATTTGCAAAAATAATCACAGCTTTTAAAAAAGGAGACCCAGAAAATTTGGAAAACTAGAGCCCCCTACCCGTTTTAAGCATACTATCGAAAATAATAGAGCGGCTAATATGTGACGAGAGAATAACATTTTTCAATATGTATCAAGTAATTACTTCTTCTCAGCATGGATTTAGACAAGGTTTCTCGACTGAAACAGCAGTGACTAGCTATATACAAGAAATAAATGATAAACTGGATCAAAACGAATACGTCGTAACACTGTTTTTGACTTATCATGTGCATTCGACACGGTGGATATAAAGTCTGTGTCTGATACGCTGGATATGCTGGGTATACGTGGGGTAGCAAATAACCTTATAACCTTCTATCTCACAGACAGACAATTATATGTCAAAGTTGGAGAGGTAGAATCGGATGCGTATAATTTGCCTCTTGGTACTCCACAGGGAAGTGTCGTTGGCCCACTTGTTTTTCTTTTATATGTCAACGATCTTCCAAACCACATAACTGGTGGTGGGGTATTTATGTATGCTGACGACACTTCGATTGTTGTGAGTGGTAGGACTGTGGGGGACGTTGAGCAAAAAACAAACTCGGTATTGCAGTGCTTTCAAGAATGGTGCTATAAAAACAAATTAACCATCAATTATCAAAAGACAGTCTATATGGAAACACATAACGTACACTCTAACGAGAAGCTCAAAAGTATTAATCTGCAGAGAAATACTGAAGTTATAAGAAACGAAAGCTGTGTAAAATTTTTGGGCATAGATGTTGACAGTAGGATGACATTCAGTTACCATATAGACAACTTATGTAACAAACTCACTAGGGCATTTTATGTAATTAGTAATCTTAAACACAGCCTTAACACCACAAACCTAATAAATAAATATTATGCAATGGTACATTCTCGTCTGTCCTACAACATAGTGGTCTGGGGTTAGGCAACAGATGTACATAGAGTCTTCGTTATTCAGAAGCGGATTTTGAGGGTAATATTTAATCTACCAGACGGCCAGTCATGTGATATTTTTAAAAAGAATGGCATTCTGACTCTGAGATCTGTATATTTGCTACGTTTACCAACGTATATAGTACATACAAACAGAGACTCATATATAAAAAATTAAGATGTGCATCCCAATCACACTAGAATAGAAGGGACGTTTCACTTAAAAACCTCCTAGGCCTGAATTTTACAAGAAGCCACCAGTCCACCACCAAGTCTGGCTGTTATCTTTATAGCATATTACCAGATAATCTTTAAGGAGACTCAGTAAATTGGTTTAGAAAAAGTTTGAAGAGCTATCTATCGAAACATTGTTTTTATAGTGTCAGTGAATTTTTATCGATGACAAACGGCAAATAATTTTAATCTGTATTTATGTGATGTTTGTTTCTGACTGTGTGTTTTGTTTTTACATTTATTTTATACTTGTATATATTATGTATATATGTGTGGCTATTCCTAAGTTCTTATACTGCATGTCATAATCGTATGAACCTGAATTTTTTAAATTGGCTTTTAGAGTGTTTTAGCTTTATGAAAGGATTTGTTATTAGATGTTTTAAAATTTTGGACATTATAGGATTATGGTTTTTATTTTTGTGGACTTGATGTCTGTTGTCTATGATATCTGCTTTTCTTTTCTTATATTCTTATATTTTTATCTAATCCTGACATGTCTTATCTACTGGATTTTGTAGCAAAGAGACCAATAAACGTTATTATTATTATTAAAGATCCATACCCTCCTTACAGAAAGGCAGGGGTTCGGCAAAATTTCCAGGATAGTGAGGTGAAACTGCACCCTGGCGTCGGTGATTGGCCATAGTCGCAGAAAGAGACCGACGTTAAAGAAAATAAAAGTCTGGACCCAGCAAGAGCTTATGGTAGTGAATTTTCATAAAAATTTTTTTAGCACCAAATATTTTTTATAAGTTTTTTTCTTGTAACATAGAAATCTAAATTTTGATGTATAGTTAACCTTTTATATCATAAACCTACCTACCAAATGTTGTTATCATAGCTTTTTTATTTTTTGAGATAAATTTTTTTTCTGAAGAAAACTCAAAAACCTGGTACGATTTTCCTGGCTAACGAACTTATCCAAACCACTTAAAAAAGGTACTTGCCAAATTTTATCAAAATTGGCCCATAATTTTTTGATTTATAGGTGTGATACATATATATTTACGGAAAAATATTTACAAAATAAATGTGGGTGTTCTTACTGAATTTTCGTAGAAAACATTCACTAATGGGGAGATCCCGACTTTTGAATTTTGAAAAAAAATTCAAATGACCGCAAACTAGGGCCTCTAGAACCCATATATATATATATATATATATATATATATATATATATATATATATATATATATATATATATATATATATATATATATATATAAATTGAAACTGACCCCGGATATGGGTTCTAGAGGTCCTAGTTCACGCGTATTTGAAAAAAAATTACAAAGTTCAAAAGTTGGAATCTCCCCATTAGTGAATTGTTTTCACGAAAATTCAGTAAGAATACACACATTTATTTTGTAGATATTTTTCTGTAAATACGTGTGGTAAAAATGTTGTATATTTTATATTTTGATTTGAAAGTACGTAACATACTTTAAATAAATAGTGTATAGTAGTATGCACAAGCTGACGTCATATGATTGCGGGAAACAAACATTTCAGCTGCACCTTCTAATTTTTCTTATCCCACTTATAACTTTTATTTAAATTTCCAAGTTTCAGAATATTTTGTAACAATATTAGGGATAAAGATCTCTTCTATACGACGGCGTCCTGGGGTCACGTTAAAAAAATATTTTCTAATAATTCTGAGATAAAAAAAGTCAGAATTCTGAGATAAAAAGTCAGAATTCTGTGACAGAAACTCCGAATTCTAACATAAAAAGTCAGCATTCTGACATAAACACTCAGAATTAGTCTTTTTTATTATTTTTTATTTCAACAACACACCACGAGGCTTACAGCCTAAATACTATCGTACCGTGGGTGTCGACAAGGAGGAAAGAGGCAACTTGTTAATTCTGGACTTAAAGGTTTGGAGGTTCGGGGGAGAAGGAAAAACATGTGCCGACAAGGAGTTCCACAACTTGGAAGTCCTCGGGACAAAAGCGCGGGCATAACAAGATGTTCTATGTCTGGTGACCTGGACAGTAAAAGGGTGCATTCGCTCTGTTCCCCTGGTAGATCTGTTGGGGGCAGCAGGTGGAGGAACTATGGAAGAAAGCTCCTCTGAGCAGTGCCCGTGCAGATATCTATAAAAGAGAGAGAGGTCAAAAACGGCACGTCGGTGGCCAAGGGGTGGCAGCCTTTGGGTGAGGGTAGGGTCACCGATGAGATGCATAGCTCTCTTCTGAATGGAGTCCAGGATAGCGAGTGTAGAAGCGGCAGCGGCATCCCAGATGTGGGAGCAGTATTCGAGGTTTGGCCTTATTTGTGAAGTATATAAGGTATAGAGATTAGCTGGTGAAAAGTATTTGCGAGCCCGGTAGAGGAATCCTAATTTCTTAGCAGCAGCTTCTGCAATTGATGTGACATATTGGTGCCAATTGAGATTTCGATCCACAGAAATGTAAAGTAAATGTAAAAAGGACTCATTACTTTGAATAACTTGGTTGTTCATTGTGATGGGTCTAGGGCTGGTGTATCTCTTATGAGATAGAAAGCAAGACTGAGATTTGGTGGAGTTGACTTGTACAAGGTTTCTACTTCCCCAGTCTAATATTTTTTTGGAGATCCACAGAGACAGAACCCTCCATGAGTCTGCGATGCTCATCTAATTGAGCTAAAGAGACAGGCTTAGAATATTGTATATTTGAGTGGAGGGTGCTGTCATCCACGTAACTGGGAACTGGGTTGGATGTGCTAGAGAGGAGGTCATTGATGTGGAGGAGAAACAAAGTATGGGCTAAAGCTGAACCTTGAGGGACTCGTGCATTAATTGGATACAGTTTAGAGAAATGGCAATCCACGACAACAGAAATGCTCCGGTTGGAGAAGAAATTTGCTGTCCAGGTACAGAGTTTTGCTGGTAGGCCATCGGCCGGAAGTTTATTAAGCAGCGTTGTGTGCCACACCTGGTCGAATGCTTTGGATATGTCTAGAGCGACAATCTGGGATTCACCGTGTAGTTCCATAGACTTGTTCCAAGAATGGGTGACAAAGGAAAGGAGGTCGGCAGTTGATCTGTGCTGACTGAATCCATACTGCCTGTCGTGGATTAGACTGTGTTTTTCAAGAAATTTTAGTAATTCGGTGTTTATATACTTTTCCATCACTTTAGATGCGATTGAAAGGAGAGAAATAGGCCTGTAGTTGCTAGGGAGCGCTTTGGATCCTTTCTTGGGGACGGGTTGTACTCGAGCAGTTTTCCAGTTACTAGGGAATATGCCTCTATGTCTGAAACAGACGAGTCAGGACAGGAGCAAGTTCTGGTGCGCATTTTTTGAGAACAATTGCTGGGATCTCATCAAGGCCAGAGGCTTTCCTGGTATTAAGAGAGGAGAGCATCTTTCGTACCTTTTTTAGTTTTGAAAATGATATCCGTCATTTTATGCCCGACATTGGGGACTGTTGGTGGTTGAACATTTGGAGGTGGGTTGTGAGTAAAATTGCCGGCGAACAACGAGGCAAAAAGTTTAGCCTTGCCCAGGGCGGTAGAAACAATTTCATCCCGTGAAACAAGAGGTGCGAACGTGCTCTTGCAGAAATTATTCCCAATAGATTTAGCAATAGTCCAGAAGGGTTTGCTGTCGTTGGAGCTTGAGAGGACTTTGTTTTTGATGTGGTTAATAAACGAGTTTTTTGCTTCAGAAAGAATGCGGACATACCGGTTTCTTGCGTCATTAAATGCTTGACGGTTTTCTTGACTGGGATTGTGTAGAAGCGTTTTGTGAGCTTTGAGCTTTTCAAGTCTGGCCTTGTAACATGATTTACAGAACCAGGGCTTTTGAGTGGCTGAAGAGGTTTTCTGTGTACGTGGAATAAATAATTCCATGTCAGCTTGGATAATTTCGGTGACGTTTTGTGAGATAGTTTTGTGAGTCGAGAGCTTTATACGACAGCGTCCAGGTAGTGCCACTTGGAAAACGTTTACCTAAACGTTGCGTCAATGCAATAATGCATTGGGCATAGGTGCATATATTATGATTTTACTAATTATGCATGTAAGTAAATAAGTCGTATGAATATACAAATACATTATTGTTTTAATCGACATTGTACCATGGAAATTTTAGCTGAATTAAAGTCAAGTCAGCCTTGGAAGGATATAAATAAATATGTTTGTGTTTTTGTATCTTTGTATCTTTAACGTCGGTCTATTTCCGCGACTGTGGCCAATCACCGACGTCTGGGCTATTTAACGTTCCCAACATCGCATGGACATGGGCCCGACGGCTTTACGCCACCTCCGAAGGGCGGAACGTGCAGACATTCAACTTGCTCAAATACAATGCCACAACCTCGGTTGGTGTTAATGTTACAGTATGTACTGAAAAAGTGAAAGGCGAACCTTTGGATCGAACTCAGTTCCCTTCGGTTCAGAGGCACACGTTCATACGACTGAACTACCGAGGCTCTTATAAATAAATAATCATGAGATGAACGTACGTTTAATATTTTATCGTATTTTTATTATAGATTACAGTCCCTTCTGTTTGAATTACGTCTGCTACTTAGAGAAACTAACAACAAATACTTAACATGTCTTATGATTTGTTTTTGTTGCTCGATAACCATCACCATCATCACAATCGAAAGGCGATACCACATGTCGCAATCGCGACTCTCCGTCTGTAACTGCCCATTTTAATTCTGTTTAGCTTCTGTCTTCAATTAATATTGTACCATGTTTCCACAAGTTTTCCTTTTGATCTACCTCTTCCTTTTTGTCTAGGTATGTATCTTTCAGATAAAACTATCAGAAAGATGTTTTAAAACATGTCCTATATATTTTGCCTTCTTCTATCAATTTCTTTCAGTGAGCATCTTTATTATGTGAAAACTGGAACCTGTGATTTTTCTTCCTCTGAGATGTTGACTTTGTCAAAGAAACGATCGTAAGGTCTCTGAAATATGTGTTGTGGTGATTTGGGTGTTCTCCAAGTGTACTTATGAGCATCTTTATTCTGTTACCTCTTCTAGCACGCTATTTTATTCGTGTTTCTATAGGTGTACCTTATTGTCTTTGTCATTTTGCTAAATGTCCACATTTCAAGAGCTTCTATTCCCTTGGTATCCTACTTAGTCAATATCCGCCCCATCATTATAACACTCCATACGTATGACTTCATAAATAAACCTTTCCCCCCAGATGCAAATTAAACTAAAGTTTTGAGAGAAATAAGGAGTATATTTTGAGAACATTTATAACCTTAATTCTGCGTTAGACGTAACATTGTTAAAAATAAATATCAAGATTATATATATATATATATATATATATATATATATATATATATATATATATATATATATATATATATATATATATATATATATATATATATATATATATTGCCATGTTAATAAATACATATGAATTCATGAATTACATAAGAGAAAAGAAGAGTAACACCACATATAAATATCGTTACACGTTAGAATTAAACAGAAATATCAAAGTATAAGTATTACTCTAAGACTAATGAAATCACATCGATTAAACCAAATTTCAACGATAAACTGGGGAAAGAATAAGAAAATGCAAATGGGAGAAATAAACACACTTGAAAATCAAGGCAGAAGGTGGAACAATCAGAATGTATACAAATTTGAAAAACAATTAGAAAATCTATGATAAATACCAAATGTGGTTTAATAATTAAGTTATGATGATAAACTGTGTTTTAAAAGGTAATGAGTACAGGTACAGAAAGCATGTGCAGTGTTACTTAAAAGGACTCAAAAATAGACAAAGACTTTAAAAACATGAATGCCATTAAAGCTAAAACGTTTTCAAAGTTTTATTATGAAACAAGTACTTGTACACGAGGGCAGTGAAAAGCAGAAAGCAACTATAACATGTAATTAGATATAGGGTAGTATATAAGCAGTAGGTATTTCTGTTAGATTTAAGGAAATATTCATATTGATGTAAGTTTAAGTGAAAATCTTGGTTAAAGTCACACAAAATCAATGATAAATATGCTAAATATCGACAGAATTCACAGTAAATGACGTTAAATTGTTAAGTGAATCATAAAACTACAATACCAAGAAGTTCAGACAGCGAAGGACGCTGTAATAAGGGAAACATTGTACATTTTGCATAAAAACTATGGTTCATAATCCAGATGACGCTAATTTTCAAGCATAAAGATAAACATGAATCTATACTTTGATTACGGTGTGAGTAACACATAAATGTACATAATTGTTCATCATCTAAAGGAGAACAAACTAACAGCAATGAAATTTGCATATGATAAACAATAATGATAGCAGATCATAATTTGTAAAATGTGTCATAAGAATATCAAAGGAATTGCTAAAATGACAATTGAAAAATTGAGAAAAATGGGGCTTATAAATAAAGCAACGCTCTTGGCTGCAAAAAGGTGAAATGAGTATGAGGTGAACAAGCCAGTGTCGACTAGAGATGGGAAATTCGGATCTTTTCCAAGAGTCGGAACCGGTTCTTGAATCCCAATGAATCTCTGTCTTGCGTGACTGTGACGTGATACATACTGCATTCAGTAAGATCGACCAAAACAAAAGAGGTGATCAAGAGCGAGAACCTATTATACGGATTGAAATATATATCCAAGATTATATGAATGTGTTAAAAAAATATTATATCTTGTGGCTACTGCAGTGCTATGTGCAAGAATTTTTAGTAAAAGTGGTCAAATTGTAACTGAAAAAAAGAACTCCATTGAGAAATAAAAAAATAAATGAAATTATATTTTTACATGTTAATATATAATAAATGTTTCAAAAAAACTGAATGTATAATTATATTTTTATTGTTGCTATTATTACCTACTATTGGATAAATAAGTAATTTATATAATATGTAGGTACAAGAAAAATAGATTCTACAAACGATATAATTAATATATACCCAATAAAAAAATTATGAAACCTTCAATAATCTAAATACTTAAATTGCGACACACAAGCTGAGCGTTCTAAGTTGAATTCTGAATGTTTCAGGGTTCGAATCTCGGATCGTGTTATTTAGGTGTGCCTTATTCAACCCGACCTTTTTGATTCTCCTTTCGTTGCTCACAGCGCCGTGTTCCGAGAACGAAAACGTAATAGCGGATCAGCCGGATCAGGTATAACATACGTCAGAGTGCCAGAGTCAGTCAGAATCAATAGCGGTCGGTTTGTTGCCTCACGACTCACGACAGATCAAACTCGGATTCAGGACCCGTCATTCATAATTTTAAGAGTCGGTTTATTCCGATCTTTTTAAAGATCCGAATCTTTGAACCGGTTCAGATCTTATCCGGACATCTCTAGTGTCAACAGAAAAGAGAAAAATACCGGATATTCAAGCCAACAACAAATAATATTTATTTTACAAACTAACCAGAACAAACATAAGTGTTTTTCCAAACATAATAATAAGTTAGCACCATATAAAAAAGATTTGAAATTCAAATTAAAAGTTAATAATAACATCGGCATCTCATAACAAGCAGATACGCCATCTTGAACTAATAACTGTCAGAAAGTGAAATCATCCACGAGATTTAAAAAGCTCTCAAACTCAAGAATAATGTGTGTTGCATATAGTAAACACCAAGTAAAGCAATTTCAAGAAACTCATTTATGCTAGGATGAATATTTTTCTATAAAATCAAATATCTAAAAATAGGTATAAAAATTGTTCATTGTAAAAATTTCGTTCTTGTAAGATTTAGCAAAGGCCTGATAGTTCAAAATATTGAGAAAACTAATTACATAATTAGAAACGTTTTCAAAGAAAATTGAAATAAATTAAACACACACATAAGTCATGTACTTAAATAGAACAAAGCTTACACTTACCGTTGGTTCAATGCCTCGGTTTATATCTCTCAAATCTCAGAGTTGTATGGTTCAATCGCCCTGTATGTTTGTTTTTTTTTCTTTAAATTATTACTTTTAATATTCCAATTATATTGGTACTTGATAATAGAAATCAATGTGAATCTGGTACAAAATAATATACAAGTATATATATATATATATATATATATATATATATATATATATATATATATATATATATATATATATATATATATATATATATATATATATAATGATAATAATGCAGTTTATTCAGAAAAAATATATACATACAAAAGATTTTAAATTAGTGACTCGAATACACACAAGTTATTCACTGAAATATCTAAAAAGATACTTGTGCGTGGAAACACATTACGAACTTCAGCATGCTGTGGACAGTTAAACATCAAGTCCAAAACATGCGATATGTGTAAGTATACCAAATATGTTTACCTAAACTAACGACATAAGCACTAGAATATAAAATAAACATAAAATAAAATAAAACAGAATAGCACACAATAATACGGACCCCAACACAGACACACGGACGGTCATATATGTAGAATTGTCAAGACACATATGCACACACACACACACGCACACTCGCGAACTCTTCAAACATTGCAGGATTTCCCCAGCCCCGAAACACCCCCGCGATTCTGCCTCAATCTAGAATGCTACGAATGAGGTGCTTGTTGTGATGCAACCAATCTTTCAACATCCTCTTATAAGCGTGGCATATATTCGTTTCTTTAAACTCAATGTGTAGACAGTTGTAAGGCCTCTGCTCCAGGTAGCTGTAATTTCTCTGGCCAATTGACGTTGCGCATCTCTTGGTTCTACAAAGCGTCTCTCTATTTCTGGTCTGATAAGTATGCTGGAAGTGATGGATATTTTCCTTATTTTCATGCTGCCTAACTAACATTGCGTAACGGTATATCTGCTGTACATCAAATTCGCGTGCATTTTTAAACAATAAATCTGTCGGGTAGGTTCATCTCTTGCCTAACATAATCTTAAGAAACCATTTCTGAATTATCTCAAGATTTCTCAAATGTGTTTTTGAGACACCTCCCCAGCCTACAATTCCATATGACAAATGACTCTGAATGAGGGCAAACTAGAGCTCTTTTAGTTGTTCTATTTTTAGGTAGTCCTTGAGAACCCGAAATTTAGTCAATAGACATCTCAACTTTTTAACCAGGTAATTTATATGGCTCTTCCATCTCAAATTGGGATCCAGAATCACACCCAAATATCTGACAGTCTGAGATGCGCACACCATAAATTCTCCGTTTTCGTCAGAGAAACACAGTGACGGGATTTTTTGAGACTGCTGAATAGAGAAGCTTAGCAATGTGATCTTATCTATATTGAGTGTCAATTGATTGCTTATGAAGTATCTTTTTATCATTAAAAATCTTGTTTAACCAGACTTTCCAGTCTTTCCCACGAATCCTCAGTATATACTATGGCCGTATCAGCTGCGTAACTAACAATCTTTCCCTTTGTTGGCAATGAAAACATGTCATTTATATAAATGATGAACAATAAGGGACCCAAGACAGCCCCTTGGGGAACCCCAAATTTTATCTTTCCATAGCCACTTACGACACCATTCATATCAACACATTTGACACGATTCCCCAGGTAAGACTGTATCAACCGATTACTGATACCCCTGAAACCATACCTTTCCAACTTTTCAGTAGAAGCATGCTGTGACTTATCGTATCGAAGGCCTTAGCCAAGTCAACAAACATGCAAAGAGTCGGCTGGCCTTCGTCCAACAACCTATAAATACTACCCGTGATAACAGGTACCGCATTCTGTGCTGACCCTACCCTGTCTAAAACCATACTGTCCATCAGAGAGAATATTATTTACATTTAGAAAGCTTAAAAAATCTAGTTTTCAAAACCTTCTCGGCAATCTTTGCTAAATTTGAAAGAAGTGTAATGGGTCTGTAATAAATTATCTCTAAAATGTCTCCCTTCTTATGTACAGGCTTTACAATACCCACACCAAAGTGATCAGGCTATATTCCGGTTTTAAATATTCTGTTAATAATCTAGGCCAAACGTTTTGCGACTTCATCCTTTACCTGTTTTAATGTGTCTGCCCCAATTATGTCAAAACCAGGTGATTTGCAGCTTTTTAGGGAGTTTATTGTTTTTAAAATTTCTCTGTATTACAGGTTGAAGAAAGATTGTATTCTCACATGCCTTAATATAAGAGGGTACTCGATGGCATGCATAAATTTTTGAAGCAAGTTTTTCACCTACCTGAGCATAGTACCGATTAAAACTTTGTGCTATAGTTTCCTGTCATCAATAATTTGTCTTGTTTCCAATCTGATTTTTTCAGTGCGTCTTCGACTCTCCATTACAAATCCAGGATCGTAATTTTTTTTACACAGTTATATAAATGTTTAGTGCTAAGACTGTTGTTACCAATTTCCCGTTTGTAATAATCTGCCTTACTTATCCTAATTAATTTTCCCAATCTTGCTTTGTATCTGTTATACTCTGTCTTTAAATGCACATTATCAGGATCCCTTAACATCTTTTTTACATGTTGTCTTTTGTTTTCGTCACCTTGATGAGGCCTTGTGTAATCCATGGCTTCCTGGGACGCTCTGAAACTTCTAATTTCTTTGCTATCGTATTTTCATTTACATGGATTTGCAGCACAGATATAAAAGTATTTTTGTATCATTTGTTTATAACTTTATTGACATCAGTTTCGTAATAAACATCATTCCAATTATATTCACGTAAGTCACGTCTTAAAGATTGGTAATTGACATAATATTTTAACCTATTCTTGTTTCAGGCTCTTTCGGTGTCTTTTTCAGTCTCTATTACAAGCACACTTGTATAATGGTCAGTTATGTTGCTTTTTATTATATAAGGTGGTAAGCTAGGTGTACCTCTATTTATCTTTACAAATATATGATCAATACATGATCGTTGCTCACCATTAACACGTGTGAAGTTAGTTATTTGGGATGCATAACCCTTTTCGTATAATGTGTTCAGATAGTACTGTGTATAGTCTCTTTCATCTAGAATATTTATGTTTATATCACCCAATAACACGCTCACGTCAATGTCTTTCCCTACTGTGTCAAGGTATATTTTCAAATTATCAACAAAACTATGAGGGCACAATGGATGCAGCCTGTATACAGCAGATATCATGTATTTTGTGTCATTCAAACTAAGAGCAACCTGTAACAGATTTATATCACCCAACTTAATTACATTATGTTCATACTGGATATGGTTCCTGATATACACAACAACTCCATCGTTGCGATTGACTTTTCCCTCATTATATAATATATGATACCTATAAATGAAAATGTCTGCAAAGAATATGTAACTTTAACAAATCTTTGTACTAAACAAAAGATTTTTAATTGAACAATGTATTTTTTAACAAACTCAAGTCACGGCAATGGGCAACCCCATATCGCCATGGATTGCACATCTTTTCATGAGTAGATTTGAAACAGAACTTGAAAGTGAAAGCGAGTATTTTTCTAGAGTATGATTTCATTATGTGGATGATGTTTTCACAGTGTTTAACACAAACATTTGCAAAATAGACGATTTATTACAAAATTGAACAGTAAACTTGATTCTATAAAATTTACCCACGCACTAGAAATTAATAATAAATTACCCTTTTTAAATGTACTAGTTATTAAAAATAAAAACACTTTAGAATTCGATGTCCATAGGAAGGAAACCACTACTCTAAGTTACATTCCGAATTACTCACAGCATACGTATGCACAAAGAATGGCCAGTCTAAATTTTTTGGTAAACAGGTTAATTAATTTTTCTTTAAGTAAAAATAGATATACCAAAGAATTAGGGTATATTAATAATGTGGGCGAATATAACGGATACACTGTGGAGAAATTAATTAACAAACAGAAAACAAAGAAAATGTTAGCGAAATTAACGACTTTTAGAAGAGAGAAAGTCGAAAAAACTTTGAACCGCGAATCACGAGGGGTCTAGCATTTTTAAAGAAGCCAAGTTGCAACTAACATTTTCGACAAAAAAAAACTTGCTAGATAACCCAAAAGACAAGGATAGTACCGCTAAAATGTCGGTAATGTATGAAATAGGTTGTAAAGATTGTGATCTTAAATACGTCGGACACAAACAAAAAGATCTACTGGAATTAGATTTAAAGAACATTTAGGACAACTAAGATACGGTACTATAGATAGGTCTTCCGTTGCCCGGCATATTTGGGATAATAAGCACCACGTAGATAAGGAGAATCTAAAATTAATAGAAAATGTTAGACAACCACGACAGCTTAACACTTTCGAAACTATATATATATATATATATATATATATATATATATATATATATATATATATATATATATATATATATATATATATATATATATATATATATATATATATATGTATGTATGTATGTATATGTATATTGCTAAATATAGTAATAATAAAAAGTAAATGAATTCGGCTCTGTCGCCTATGGGGAGTTTATTGATTGACCATTTTACAAGAAAGACAGACAGAAGCACGTCCGATAGATAATAAAATAATTCAGGTATTTCCGCCAAACGAAATGTGTTAATTTTTGTGTCGTTGGACCACCCTCAGTCGTTATAGACCGACTACCTGCACAAGAATATAAAAAGAGTTGTAGGTGTAAGATATTTAGAATTATTCATCCTCTGATGACGATAACTTGGTTAGTTAAACGCTCGTCAGGTTTTTGAAAATGTGTTGTGGTGATTTTGGTTCACTAAGTGTACTTACCAGTGTTTATTACGGGTTCCAATCTTCACTTACTGGCAATATAAGTTACAACTTGTTACATTTTAGTGAATTTTCTTTAAAAAAAATCCCGACTTTTGAATTTAAAAAATTTTCTTCAAATGAGCGCTAATTAGGCCCCCCAGAACACATATCCGGATTCAGTTTCAATTTATATATATATATATATATATATATATATATATATATATATATATATATATATATATATATATATATATATATATATATATATATATATATATATATAGAGAGAGAGAGAGAGAGAGAGAGAGAGAGAGTCCCAAACTGGATGGGAATGTATTGCTATCTCCGTTATTATTAGAGATATGGAGACGGTTAAATTTGCAATGTTTTGTAGAATTTCTTGCTCGTTCCAAATATGACTTGTAATTTGCCCTGCCTGCTTTCGTTTTCGAGTTATTTTGAAAAAAACAAAATTTGTCGATTTATTTTTTCTTCAATATCTAAGTAGGCGTTGATCTGACATGTCTAAGACTTGCACATTATCAGGACACTTTTTACAGAGTAATCTTTTTGTGTTATTCTCAACTTTGGATTGTCATTTGTTTTTGAGCTACAGTTATCAACGTTTGTTTTTAGTATGGCAGCCATATTGGATTTTTTGCTCATGCGATAGCCTGTGAAAAGAGCTTTCCAATGATGTACAACATGCTTGAGAAATCTTGCAATTGCACTGACATTTTTGAGAAAAACCGTTTTTTAGGATAGTAGGCTATGAAATCCAATACCAGAAAACAAATAACAAAAAAAAGTGTTCAAAAAGCAGTAGGCCATGGAGTCTAACAATAGACTTGAACTTTTAACATAATTTTCCGTAATGATTTACGATAAAAAAATAAGGTATCTGCAGCCAATATGACCAAGTTGGCAATATAGCCAATTCGCTATATACCGATAACTACTTCAAGTTTCAACTAGATGTCGCTATAGGTATGTAAAGGAAGCATCATAGATGCGCCAACGCCAAGAGAAAACTGCAGATCCGACATAGTTCATTTGCTTGTGAAACGCGTGCTACAAGAAAACAGAGTTCTTTGTCCGCTTATTACTATCAACCAGGTAAGTACTTTTTAACTATTAGATAAGTAATGATAACCTCAATATGTACTAATAACAGAGTGCGATTAAAATGATTGATTAGTTTATATGATATGCTGGAATTTACAATTTCAATGATAAGATTACTTGTCGAACAATATGAGCAATTTTAATGCAGAGTAATATGGCCATGGCCATATTGCTCTGCATATGCGTTTCCCTATATACTTCGTGTTATATCACTGTTATTGGTATTTTATTAATTGCGGCTTGTATGTTATAGGCACAAAGGATGCCTCACATCAGGTCCAGGGACCTCCGGAGCAAATGGACTAACGAAAACATGACTAGAGCTGTTAAAGCTATAGCTGCAGTCATGTCAGTAAATAGGGCTAGTATAACCTAAGAGCTGCCTAGAAGGACACTCAGGCGTTATTTGGATCAGCAGAAGATGTCCAAGTCAGCCATGGAACGCAGACCTATCTTGAACCAAGAACAGGAAGCCGAATTAAGCCAAAAGATCATTTGTCTATGTCAAGTGGGTTATACGCTTACTTCAGCAGTACTGCGTAGGTGTGTCTATAGGCATAACCAGACTAACAACATACCAAATCCTTTTAGAAGGGAAAAATAAATGGCTGGTCGTTATTGGTTTAAGGGTTTCATGGAAAGGAACCCCATAATAGGAGGAAGAAAAGCACATAATTTAAATCCTGCAAGGGCTCAGAAATTAAATAAATTTATTGTGGATGGCGATTTCACCAAACTAGAAGAAATAATGAGGGCAATAGGTATAATCGATACACCTGAAAGAATTTATAACATCGATGAGAAAGGTTACAGACTATGCTTGCATCACCAGCAAAAGGTGCTAGCCCAAAAAGGTGCGCGCAGGGTTCATATGGTTGCCAATGAACATGGTGAAAATGTATCAATTGGGCCTGTGGTAATGGCATTGGTTCAGCAATACCTCCTATAATTTTATTCAAGGGGAAGCACATAAAACCAGAATTAGGTGATTCAATGCCTCCTGGTTCTTCACTACTTATGACCGAAGAAGGTAGTATGACTCAGTCAGCATTTTCACGCTGGATTGAGCACTTTGCAAAATTTAAAGTGCCTGGTCCATGTTTTCTTATTTTTGGTGGCGCCAAATGCCATCTGGACTACAGTATTTTAGAAACGGCTGATAGATTTGACATAACTTTGTATTGCTTACCCAGTAATACTACTCATGAGCTTCAGCCCATGGATAAAGCTGTTTTCAGGGCTTTTGAGGATTACTGGGACGATGAGGTGGTAAAATATTTTTCAAGGCATCCAGGCCAACGTTCAGTGAGAAAAATCGTTTTGGAGGACTCTTTTCAACCGTCTGGGATGACACCATCAAACATAAAGGCAGGCTTTAGGGCTACTGGCATTTATCCCTCAAACCGTCAAGCAATTCCAGAGATCGCATTTGCACCGAGCACTGTCGCAAATCAAGACCATGGAGAAAATCCTCGGCAGCATCGGGAAAATGATGTAGACAATTTAACCTCTCAGGATGCTGGTCCATCTACTTCGGGGTTGATTAAGTTGCAGCGTGCCAAAGAGAGATTACCCAGCCCAGACAATAGCAGCAGCGATTCAAATTTCAGTTATAGTTTACACGATGAATCTAGTGATCAAAATTCTGAAGAGGAAACGGAACAGGCTTCCAATATCAATGTATCCTTCACTGAAATGCTAACCACTCCGAATCAAGCAGTAACCAAAGCTAAGGGGCTCAGAAAACCTGCTATAAACAGCAGGGCCCAAGTTGTAACAAGGGATCTTTTTCAGAGCGTGAACAAAAATAAGGAAGCTTGCACCTCCAGAACTGACAAAAGATGTGAAGAATATAGAACAGCTAGACCATAAACTCAAATCCTGATATAATTCTGGTATTGTAAATTATGTAAGGAGGATAGGCAAGCCGACATGAGACTTTGCAGTAAATGCAATGACTACGTTCATGAAAAGTGCATGGGTCTCACAAAGAAAGATAAAAAAATTAATCTTGTGTCTAGAACGTGAATAAAATTTAAGTAAATAAACGTGTTTTTCACATTCTGCTCAGTTCTTTGATGTCTTATTTCATTGTGGCCTCAACAAAATGTCATTTTCAGTTGATACCGGCATTATTTTGCTTGGCCATATTTCAACTTTTGTTTAAATGTTCCTAATTTTTTAAAAACGTCATTATATTTGTGCAGTTACCTTATTGTGATTTACAATACTTAATTAGGTAATAATGATAGCTGATATTATGTGAAACAGTTTAATAACGAAACCTGTCAATAACAGATAGAAACTTAAATTCCACAAAACAACACAATTAGAAACGGAACTCAACAAATAATAAAATATAAACTTAAAAATGATTCGAGTTTTTCGATGCTAACAGGTGACAACGTAGCCGTGGAATTCTCGAAAATAAAGTAGCTTAGTAATGCTTAATAATTAGCAATACCTATAGTTTTCAAGTACAGTAATCGGTATAACTGCATATATCTAGTGTGAATGTGAATAACTCGGTGAAAAGTGAAGTTTGTCTATGGTTTGAGGCAAGAGGCCGATAGTCAATAAGGTAAATTTTTGCATGCCAGTTGTGTCTTATCATCCAAGATAACCGGTGTATTTCATTTGCACCAGTACTTTTCCCTTATTTGTTTTCAACACATTTGATACGAATAATGCTGTGTATATTGTATTTGAAAGACAATGGATAGTAATATGAAAAAGCCAACACAGCCAACTGAGCTGGAAGCCTCTGGATGCAGGAGCTCTTAGCATAAGATTCAACCAATGTCTAACGTAAATACCAATAATACAAGCGTAAATGAAAATCAAAACCAACACAAAAATTCTTACTCAAAAGTCGCAAAGACATTACCAACAATTACATACCCCAAAAAGGATCAGGCTATAATTCTGAATGCAGTTGACACCCTTAAACTTTATGATTACTTAGAGGCTATCGGAGAAATTGTAGGACCAAATAATATCACTTTTGCATCAAAGATATCAAACAATCGCATCTGTATATACCTAACTACTGTGAAACACGTGGACACAATTGTAGAAAACTACAAAGAGATACAAATAAATGAACATCTTATAGGTGTCAGACGACTTGTAACCGCTGCAAAAAGGATTATTCTGTCAAATGTGTGTCCCTCCATTTGCAATGATTTGTTAGAGCATGCTATTAAAAAGATTGGTTTTAGAACTGTTTCTCCCGTATCATTTTTACGAGCTGGGATACAATCAGAAAAATTTTCTCACATACTAAGTTTTAGACGCCAAGTTTATATCCAACCAGACGATAATACCCCTCTCCCATCTTCAATACTCATTCAGGATGAAGAAATTAGTTACAGGATATTTCTTACTTATGGTGACATGACTTGATTTTCTTGCAAACTGCAGGGACATGTGGCGAGTAACTGTCCAAGCCAATCTCAAACTGGAAACCCCAAACCAATGTCAATAACTACGAATGAAGATGTAGCAGGTGAACCCACACAAACAAAAGAAGATAGTGGTCATTCTGACATTATTGAACCAAGAACAAAGAAAAGAACGGCCCACACTCCATTGACAACCCCAACCCCCACTAAAGAATCAACTGCTCCAAGTTTTGCTGATAATGCTATGCCTGCACCCGTAACCACAGCACAAACTGAAAACTTCAAAACAAAGCAAACCAAAAAGTTAAAAAAAAGTGAGTCACTGGAAAGCATAACCTCACTCTCAGACGTACTAGATCCAGCCAAATATTTTATCACCAATCCAATCAATAACTTTGTATTAACGTATAACCAACTATATGACTTTTTTGAAAATTCTCAAGGAAACCCTGATCCTCTAAGTGTTGCTCGACAATATACTACAGATATAATTGCTCTACTTGATATGTTAAAAAAGATATATCCACATTTGTCAGCCAGAAGTATTAAAGCCAGATGCACTCGACTTAGGAAGAAGATTTTGCGCCAAATCACCATTGAAGCAGACCAAGAAGACAATGACCCCACAGAAGTTGATATAGATCTCGAAACTGCATCGCAAACATCCTTTTAAATTGTAACATTAATTGTCCAATGGAATATAAATGGGCTAGTCGCCCACATAGCTGAATTACAAATACTTATTGCAAAACAACAACCAAAACTACCGTTTAGTCAAGAAACTCACTTCAAAAGTAACAAACATGATACCATAAAAAACTATACTACATTCTACAAGAATCATACTAGTCGAGAAACTGCCAGCGGGGAGTCGCTACTTATGTTTTAGATCAAATACCAGTAGAACAAGTTCCACTTGTTACAGATCTCGAAGCAGTGGCTGTTGTCATGAAACACCCCATCAAGATAACAATTTGTAATATATACATATCACCTGATCATCACTTGTCATCTAATGAAATGGATAACCTCTTAGCTCAACTACCAAAGCCGTATCTCCTGCTGGGGGATTTTAACTGCAAGAGTCCTATGTGGGGATCGAGTTATTCCGATCGTTCAGGAAAACTTACTGAAAACATAATTGACAATCATGGGTTAACTGTTCTGAATACCGGACAGGCTACATCATTTAATAGTTTCTCAGCTATAGATATAGCTCTATGCTCTCCCGTTTTAGCCCCATGTCTATCATGGAATCCATTAGATTGATTATATGGAAGTGATCACTTTCCAGTGAAAATAGATTATCCCCAATCTGAAGATCAACAACCACAAAGGGGCCATTTTAAATGGAACCTGGAAAATACTAATTGGGAAAATTTTAAGTCTACGACTGAGCTTCTAATGGCCTAATATAATGAAGATGGAAATATAGATAACAAGATAGAACAGTTTACTAACATCATTCTTGAAGCTGCAGAAAAAACAGTGAAAAAAAAGGTATTTCAGGGCGAGGCGCAAGGTCGTACCCTGGTGGAACAACGACTGTGTAAAATACTGGAAAAGATTATAAATCGAAGATTGCTACATGTTTTAGAACAACGTAACCTACTTGCTGCAGCACAAAATGGCTTTCGTCAGAACAGATCAACGACATATAACATTGTTCGTTTAGAAACGGAAATAAATGAGGCTTTTGCAAACAATCAGCATGTCTTAGCGATATTCTTTGATATTGAAAAAGCGTATGATATGGCTTGGAGACACAGAATCCTTAAATAGTTGGAAGAATGGAAAATTCAAGGGAACATGATTGCATTCCTGTAAAACTTCATGAACAAAATAAGTTTTTGTACCAAACAGAATGGAATTTCATTACGGCCTAGAACTCTTGAAAATGGACTACCACAGGGGTCAATGATAAGTGTTACCCTTTTCCTTGTCGCCATAAATGACATAACAGATGCAACAGATCCACTGGTCAAATCAAATCTGTACGCCGATGATTTTCTGATTTTCTGTAAAAGTAGAAATTTGGAAACCATCCAAGCTTCGTTGCAAAACACCTTAAATAGATTATCCACCTGGTCACTGAAGTGTGGATTTGAATTTTCGCCAACTAAAACGAAATGTGTTCTTTTTACAAACAAGAAAATCCGAGAAATGCCAAGTTTAAAGTTCTTGGGAAATGAGCTGCAGTATAGCAAAGAGCATACATTTCTGGGAATAGTCTTAGATCACAAACTAAAATGGAAAACACATATCACAAATTAAAAAAATTCTTGTGTGCGAACTATCAACTTGATGAGGACTTTAGCAAGCCACCGGTGGGGAGCAGATAGGAAATCATAGCTTCGTATCTACAAAAGCTTAATTTGCAGTAAATTAGATTACGGGTGCATAGCTTACTCTACAGCAAGCAAGAAAAACCTAAAAACATTAGAGGTTATCCAAATCACTGCCTTAAGAATAGCTTTGGGGGCTTTTAGAACTACACCAGTTGAGAGTTTACGGGTCTTGAGCGGAGAAAAATCTTTAACCCAGAGTAGAAAGCAACTGACCTTAACATATGCTGCCAAGATTATGAGCGACCCCACACACCCAAACAGGGATATAGTTACTCCAACTAGGTTTAAAACCCTGTTTGGCAAAAAAGCAAATGTAAGGCTACCTTTTTACAGGAGAGTAGTAAATATTCTAAAGGAATCCACCATTACATGGCCCAATGAAGTACATAGCTTGCCACGAGAGTACCTTCCCTGGACACTGACACAAGCCAACATTATTTTGGACTTAGCCCAGTATGACAAAAGATACACCCCCCAATCTATAATACATGCAACGTTTAAAAATATAACGTCAGACTACCCTGACCATGGTTTTATTTACTGCGATGCTTCAAAATGCAATTCCGGAGTTGGATCAGCAATAGTTACACCGAGCGGATCGGAACAATATCGCTTACCAAAAACAACATCAGTCTACTCAGGGGAGCTATACGCTATCCTAAAAGCAACCGAATATGTGGAAAATAACAGTGCTCATAGGTATGTAATTTGTTCCGAATCCCTCAGCGCACTGGAAGCTATTAAACACATCTACACAAATAACTCTCTCATTGAACAAATTAAATCAACTTTATCACGAATTCAAAAAAGTGTCAAAGGGACTTAATAACTTTTATGTATACCCCATCACATGTAGAAAAAGAGGGAAATGATCAAGCAGACAAACTGGCAAAAGAGGCTACTGAATTTCCAGTTACTCAAGAAACTAACCTCTGCTTTTTACCAGATCTTAAAAGATCAATCTGTGCAACCATCACCCATCAGTGACATGTGGCAAAAATCATGGAGCTCTAGGAACAGCGAACTCAAGTTAGTGATGCCATCCATTCAACATCCCTTACCGCTTCCTCCATCACGCTATCAGCAAGTGCTAGTGAATAGACTACGACTTGGTCATACAAGGCTTACCCACAGTCATCTATTTAAAAGAGAAACTCCGCCTAAGTGCGATATTTGTAATGTGATAGTGACGGTGAAACACCTATTATGTGATTGTCCAAAATTCCAGTACCTACGAGAATTACATAAACTATCAAGAAGTATCATAAACATACTGGGCCCTACACTGAAGATACAGGAACTGTGTGATTTTCTAAAGGACAACAACCTATTAAATCAAATATAAAACTTGCAATGATGTTTATATGCCGATGTATAAATGAATGAACACCTGATGTAATCTAATAGTTTTATATAATATTTAATATTAGATGTGGTCATAATATTCATTAAGTGGATAGATTATAGAACTATAATGTACATGTCAGCCTGCTAATGGCCCTCGAGGCTGATGCAGGTTTTTATTTATATAAAAACAAAAATAATATAAAAAAAACTTAAAAATACACTAAATAGAAAATTGTTCAATATGGCCACGGTTTTGTTCAATGCACTTTATACACCTTTTTGAAACATGCCTGCAAACTCTGGTGAGGGTGTTTTGGTTAATATGATTTATAGCTTCCGTGATTCTGTTTCGAAATTCATTGATATTTTGTGGTGGATCGAATTTATACACATCATTCTTCAGAGTACCCAAAAAATAAAAATCCATGGGTGTTATATCAGGAGTTCGAGCACACCAAATGACACGATTATTAAAATTTTGGTACAAAAATTCTTTGACGATCCTAGCATTGTGAGCTGGACAACCATCTTGTTGGTACCAAATCTCGTCTAAATTATCATGAACTCTTATAATTGTTGGTAAGATATCATTTCTCAATAGATTAAGATACCTTTCCTTAGCTAAATTATTTTCAAAAAAGAACGGACCAGCAATGAAGTTACCTGAAATTTTTTAAAATTAACTGTCTACTACAAATAAAAATAACAATTTTTTACCTAATAAGCCGCACCAAACATTAATACCAAAGCTGTCCTGCAATCGTCTTTCTTCCTTTAGATGGGGATTTTCATTTGCCCAATAATGCCTATTATGGCGATTATACACACCACAATTTGTAAATCTGGATTCATCAGTCCATATTATTTTCAAATGAAAATTTTTATCTTGCTGACATTGTCCTTGATACCACTTGCAGAAGTCGCTTAGGGTAATCCGCAACATTTAAGCCTTGTACGATTGTAGGTTTGTATGGATGGTAATGACTTTGTTTTAATACACGGTGTACCGTACTTTTTGGAACGTCATTTTGTTCTCCATAAAACCGAACAGATTGCGGAGGGTTTTCGTTTGAAACCTGTAAGACGGCATTATTTCTTTCTTCATTTCTAGGCATTGGTAGTTTCTTTGCGTGGAAGCTACCGTCGTTCATTAGATTGGTCACTATCCTGCGGAATATTTTGGTGTTTGGTTGTCGTCTTTCTGGGTAGTTGTTTTGATATGAATTTGCAGCTGCCTCAGTATTTCGATTAGAACGCATATAGCATTCCAACATTGCAAAATATTCTTCATTACTGAACATATTGTTGAATAATATTTCAAATAAACGGGAAACAAACTATTTAGTACAAAATTTTGAGCAACGTGTTAAATACACCTCAAATTGTTCAGATAATTAAGAATGGCAGTATTCTTAATTGTCGCGATATTGTTATATCCATAGCAATCTTTCTTCTGTTGTTTTTCAGTTGACTTACGTTTAAAAATCAAACCATTTTCAAAGGCGTCTTCGTAAATCATTAATCTGCTTTTTATTGAGTTCTGTTAGTAAATTTAGTTATTTACTAGGTTTACCTATTTAATTAAATTATAACAATTTTTTAGGATAATGTAATGTAAAATATCATTTGTAATAATGGTGTGCTCAAAGTTCCTTTTTTTAAAATCCTGAATCATTACGGAAATTTATGTTAAAATAGAAGTCTATTGTTAGACTCCATGTCATACTGCTTTTTGAACACTTTCTTTGTCATTTGTTTTCTGGTATTTCTGATTTCATAGCCTACTATCCTCAAAACGGTTTTTCTCAACAATGTCAGTGCAATTACAATATTTGTCAAGCATGTTGTACATCATTGGAAAGCTCTTTTCACAGGCTATCACATGAGCAAAACATCCAATATGGCTGCCATAATAACAACAAACCTGTAGCTCAAAAACAAATGACAATTCAAAGCTGAGAATAGCACAAACAGATTACTCTGTAAAAAGTGTCCTGATATTGTGTAAGTCTTAGACATGTCAGATCAACGCCTACTTGGATATTGAAGAAACAAGAAATCGATAAATTTTGGTTTTTCAAAATAACTCGAAAATGAAAAGATGGAGGGCAAAATACAAGTCATATTTGGAACTAGCATGAAATTCTACAAAACATTGCTAATTTAACCGTCTCCCTCTCTCTAATAATAACGGAGATTGCAATACATTCCCATCCAGTTTGGGACACACTGTATATATATATATATATATATATATATATATATATATATATATATATATATATATATATATATATAGTGAGGGAGGACCCTCACGGTCCACATCCAATTCAAAGCTAATTATACGATGATCAGATATTGATATGTGTTCCGTCACCCTCCAGCTAGATATATCGTCTGTTATTCCTCTGCTCGCCAATGTTATGTCAATCACCTCCTGCCGGATACGATTGACAGACGTCGCAGCTGTACCTCTATTTAATATCTCCAGCTTTGTTGTGGCCAAATACTCTAGTAGAGTCTCGCGGTGTGGGTTGGTATTTGTGCTGCCCCACAATCTGTGGTGAGAATTGGCGTCACAGCCTATAATAAGTTGTAGCCCATGTTCCCTCGCGAAATCGACGATACGCACCAAATCCTCCGACGGAGGCAGCCCCCGCCGATCGTAGCGAACGTAAAGGCTGCACAACATAACCTTAAGCCTAATATTACTCACCCTATACTCTAGGATAGATGCTGTGGCGTCTCTGAACCCGAGCTGCGGCAGCAACATCATGTCCAGCTCCCTCGACGCCAGTATGCAAGTCCTAGGTTGTTCTCCCTCTGCTTCGCCACCAACTAGGATGTTGAAGCCGATTACTCCAAGATCTCTCACTTGCTTCCTCTAACATTTTTGATAAGCTTCAGGTTTTCTTTATCTGTGTGGTGATTATTATCCCAAATAGGTTGAGCCACGCATAATTTGTTTATACTACTGTATCTTAACTGTGCCAGAGATGTTCCTTAAATCTGGTTTCAATGATTCTTTTAGTCTGCCCTACGTATTTAAATTTACAATCTTTACATCTCATCTCATAGATATCTGGCATTTCAGTGGCTATATCCTTATCTTTTGTATTACCTAACAAAGTTTTTAAATTATTTTTTTTATCAAAAAAGTTTTTAGCTTTCTTAAAAATGGTCTCGATACCCTTGTGAATCGCAGTTCAAATGGTAAGCAGACAAACTTTTTTATATTTTATCTTTCCTGAAGGTCGTGGATAACCAGCACATCTAGAAAATCTAGTTTATTATTAACCCTATTCTATCAACTCTAATTCGTGGGTTGGATTTTATCAAATAAAATTGACTGTTCAGTCTTTTAATAAAATCATTTACTCATAATTTTCGCAGTGTTTGTGTTAAACACTGCGAAAATATCGTCCACATAACGAAACCATAGTCTAGGAGAGTACTCACTTTTATTTTCTAAATCCGTTTCAGATCTACTCATGAAAAGGTCCGCAATGAATAGAGAGAGGGTTGCCAGATGCCGTACCTGGGATTTGTTCAAAAAAACTCATTGCTAAATTGAAAAATATAATATCTTTAATTTTATGAATAAATTCAAATGAATTTGACACTGAAAAACTTTTCTGTTTGTCAACTACTTTGCTAAATTATATGTCGGAGAATCTAAAGCCGAAAAAATAGGTCTAATCGATTTTCCCGGTTTATTAATTTTTGGGAGACAATATTTTTGGGGACTTCTGGATTTGTAGTTTCTTCCTCAGTCTTTCGTTATACGGTTGTCACAACCCTTTGAATTATTTTTAACATCCGAAATGATATTTGGTATGGGGTTTTTATTTACTTTTTTATACGGTCCTGTCTATATAGCATTATTAACTCTATCCTTATAACCTTTTTTTCCCCAAAAGCACAACTTTATTACTTTTATCTGCTTTATTATAAAAACAATCCTTCTTCCTCAGTCGTTTAGCTACTTTCATTTGATAATTTTTTTTGTTTCTAGTGAATTTATTTTCTTTCAAATTTTTTAAGATTGTATCTTTCCCAAATAAAGTTTTTTGAAGATTCGGGTAACTTTTTAATTCCTGTACCAATACTAGCAATGACATCTACTAGTTCGTCTTTTTGTTACTGCAAACCGAATTTCAGCGCCTTGTTTAAGAGGCCAATCCCATTTTTGGTCAAACGACTGTGAAGAAAGATTTTTATGAGGTCAATTTCCCGAGGAACTGGTTTTTCGTTTTTAATCTGACACTTTTTATTGTGTATATTCATTTTCTTAATTAACTTTGCGTTAATGACTACAAACATGTTCCTCTGAAAATTACACCATTATTCAGCATATTATAAGTTTTCTAATTTGAAGGTTAACTTTTTAAACAAACTATATGCATGTATTTTTAACATACCATGTTTTGAGTACAGATATTGCATTTCTAAATCCAAGCATTTTTGTTTAGCATCATTTTTAAACTTTTGACCTACTTTTGTGCCACTAGAAATTTTTATATTGAAATTAGGGAAATTAAGAAAGATTCATTTCTGTTTGCAAGATTTTAGAAAAGCGATATATGCACCTATTAATCTAATTTTAGTACTCAGCTTTCGATAAAGATTCAGTTACATGGATCTGGAAGCCATGATTCACTAAAAGACGATTGTAACCTGCGATGAGCACTGGTAAGTACACTTGGAGAAACACAAATTACACAACACCACTTTTAAAGGCCTGGCGATCATTTTACTAAGAAAGTTAGCGTCATCAGAGGATGAACAATTCTAGACTACTTAACTACTACACATTATATTTATACTACGTGTTAGGTAAAAGACAGATACCTAGAGAGGGAGAAATCACAGGTAAACTTACTGCGTCTATATTTTAATTGCCGGAAGACCTTAATAGCTCGCTCTTAACTTTGCCTCTTTGATCTAAAAGATATCTCAAAACTCGATAGGTACAGCTATAACGAGTTTTTTTAGAAATGTCTTCCAGCAATTAAAATATAGACGCAGTAAGTTTGTCTGTGATTCCTCCCTCTCTAGGTATTTGTCTTTTACCTGACACGCAGTATAAATATAATGTGTACTAATTAAGTAGTTTAGAATGTTTCATCTTCTGATGATGGTCACTTTGTCAGTGAAACGATCGTCAGGTCTTTAAAAGATGTGTTTTGGTGATTTGGGTTTCTCCAGGTGTACTTATCGGTGCTCACCACAGGTTCCAATTTTTATTTAGTTGCATAATGCTGACTTCGATAGGCCTGTAAACTTTGCCAATTGATGTACAGTCCAAAATAATTTAAAATGCGCACACTTAGTAACCATGAAAAGTCTAGCCATAAACGACAAACTTACTTTATCCAATCGTTGACATACCTGTATATATATTTTATATAAATAATTTGTACATTGATGTATGTAGGTATTTAACAGTAACAATAAATAATAAGGATATGGCTATTTATACATAGAGTATGTATGCGCAATTGTCTATTTATACTTACAGTATGTGTGCGCAATTGGCTATTTATACATACAGTATGTATACACAATTGGCTATTTACACACCTTTTAATATTCTGATAATAACTACACAAGTTCATCTACAATGTTGTTCAATGAAGTAATCGATTAACTATGAAGTCTGATTAAATCAGTGAAATATAGGTAATGAAATTTAAAGTAGGTTCGTAGGTATACCAGTAAAGTAAAATAAATATATAATATTTTGTTATGTATTTTATTTTTTTGTTGTTGCAAAAATGGTCTGCTTAGTCTTTCGCTTTGGACGTCCTTTGGATTTAATTTTAGTTTTGAATTTTAAGTTTTTATTTGATCGATTTGAACAGGGCTAGACAGACTTTATTCTTTAGATTCTTCTGGTTCAATTTCACTAAGCCCATTACTCCCATGTAAAAAAGAGAAATTCCATTTCTTGCATTACTTTTCTATTACTTTGAATTCCCCTACATGTTTATTTAAGGTTTGCGTTCCATAATTAGACAAAATATCTGCAATAATTTTTAGTTATCGCCAGTACCATATTAATTTTTTCCCTATCCGTAAATATTTTCTTGGGACAGTTAAAATCACCAGTAAAACTTTCATCTTCAATCTGATTATCGATGTCTACATTTACATCATCTGTATCCATACTTACTGCATTTTTATGAAATAATATAGCAAGTTTTTGAAAATATGTCCTAATTATTTTATTTTCTTATTATAAGAATATGACATCGTACACTAAAAAATTCCAAAATGAACACGAACATGTTTCTACCGATGTATTATAACATTTTTATATGTTGGTATCAATATTTTCCTCAATGTCATTATGTTTAATTATCATTTTGGACTCGTTGCGGCTTTTGAACATCCTTCCAGTATCATTCTTATTTCGATATCACCATCAATAATTTTAAAAACTTTTTGTTTATTTTTAGATAATTTGTTATTAATTCTGGAACCAATACAGTTTATGGTCTCCTTGATATATAAATAAATTGTTGGAAAACTATGATATTTATTGTATGTATTGTTTAAGTATGTATTGTTTAAGGGTCTAAAATAATTGTTCAATTCTCTTCGTTGTAGTGTCTCCCATCAATGGTAATAAACGTTTTCTAAAATAATGTACCCACATTTCTTTACAGCTATCCCAATGTTTAAGGAATTGTTCCTTAAGTGATACATATTTATCTTTTGTTCCTATAAAACTTGTACAGATTTACAAATATCTAAAAAATCTTTTATAACTATACATAAAAATTCAGTGTAATACCTTGTCAATATTTTAATTGACACAAACAAACAACTATGGCATAATAAACGATTCACTTAACATAACTTAACTCTTACCGAGCTACTACACCTACAGAATGAATAATATTGCAAATGCATATACATACTGTATGGACAAATAGCCAATTGCGCATACATACTGTATGTGAAAATAGCCAATTGGCAATACTTACTGTATGTATAAATAGTAAATTGCGCATACATACTGTATGTATAAATAGCCACATCCATAACACACACACATATAATATGTATGTCTGCAAATTTGAGCTCACTTAATTTGGAAAGCGATTCTATTTAGAATGTATTAGAGAAATGTTTGGCTAATTAAACTTTGTGTGTTTTTTAAATTTTAGATGGCTCAGAAAATTGCTGAAGAAGTTACCAATGTTACTGCACCTGAAGGCTATCCTGAGTATGCTAATAAACCTCTCAGTAATTTAGAACATGTTGTAGAGTTATATGGTTTCCCCGAGACTTTTCAAACGCATGATATTATTCAAACCTTCAACTTTATTAAAGGTGATTCTATGTATATAAAATGGGTAGATGACACACATGCACTTTTAGTTCTGGGATCTTTCTTGCAAGGTAAATAAAAAATAAAATGGGTGTTTTAAATATTATTAGTAAAATATTTGTTCACATTTTATTAAAATTAATAATTTGTGCTCAAATTGGTATAATTTGATATAAGTTTTTGTTTTAGAGTTGATTACTTCTATATCGTCATAAACGTGCAAAAGTAAGGTACCGGGAACGGAAAATCTATTTTTTTTTTAGCTCAAACGTCGTAAAAAGTCACAAAACATGCAAAATAACCTGATTTGTAAAGGAAAAAAATGTGTGTCAGTCTGGCGGATTAGTTCCCGCGATAACTTTCGAAAAGATCGACAGGTAGCAGTCCACCAACGAACGTTTCGGATTGTTTTTGAGCGAAATCCATCTGGGGGAAGTGTGAGATATAGGGGGTCGATTGGTTGAAATTGGCACTTTAACGCTTAAAATCGAGTATTATGTCGTTTCATGTTTTTTTGAGAACATAAATTTAAATATTATGATAGACCTGATACTTTCTCCTTCAATTAAAGTAGAGGTTTCTCATGGAGGGGCGAAATATATATTTTTTTGTAATTGAGCGAATAGTCTGGATTGTTTCTGAGTAAAATCACTTTAGAAAAAAGGGATGAAAACAATTAAACTTTTCCATTTAAAATTGTGTAATATATCATTTCAAAAGTTTATGAGCACTCATTAAATTCAAGCCTAGATTGATTATGGAGTGGTTAAATAGTAAATTTCTTTGTAACCAAGTCATTGACCCCAAATTCATTTAATGAAAGCCTTTCTGAAGTGAGTAGATTATCACAGTGAAGTGTTTAAATATTGGAATGGGTGGAGTAGAAAAGACAAAGTGCGTGCACAATAAGCCAAAGGCTGCGGTGCTATCGGGGCGGCAAAGACACGGACGAGCCCTAAGGGAAAAAAAGAGTAGATTATCACAGTTAAGTGAATTTAAAAAAAATGTTGATGTCTTTGATTGCTTTTTCAAAGTTTGACAACACTTTTGGCCTTTTCTACTAACTTATCTTAAATCTTTAAAATGTTTTTTCTTGTTAGTTATATCTATTATCATCACAAATTGTTTTTCTACAGGTGTGTCGTTTTCAGCACAGATATGCGTGGCGATGGCCTAATTTTTGGAAACAGTTAGTAGATGGAAGTGATAAATTCTGACCCCCACATGCAGGAGGATGGTGCTTAATGCGCAGGCGTTTGACGTGACGTGACCCAAAATGGCAAATCCTGATTTAAAAATGAAAAAAATATTGAATTTCTGGAAGCAAATCTGAGGTCACTCGTCTAAATATAATTTAGATATGGCAAAATAAAATGCGCAAATATGACGGTTGTGATCTGTTTTATAAATTTTTTTTTGGCATGAAGTGTAAGGTATCTTCGTACTCTTCTAAAAGATATAGTTTGTGAATGTCTGCAAATATGGAAATTAGAGCATGCGAAGATCAAACATTTCTACCTATTAGTGAATTTTCTTAAAAAATTCACTAAAGAGGAGATCCCCACCCGGGAGCCGCCGTGTATGGTGACGCGGTACGTCCACAGGTTGGTAGTGCGGACAGCGCCGAGCAGAGAGAGGGTGGAGTAGTGTACGACGAACAGTAGCCAAGAGAGGTAGCAGGAACGTGAAAGTAGGCGTCGAAGTAGAGAAGACGTAAAAGACGGATGACGATTGTAAGACGAAGAAGTAGACCAATTAAGACGTGAGAGTAGACAATGAAAGTGTAGTTACGTGGGTGACTAATTAGATATACCCCAGAACAAATGTTTTAGTTTCACCTTAAGCATTAGGCTACCATTAAGTTTTGTAAGTTTATACGTTCATTAAATTGTTAAAATCAAAGAAGTGTGTCTAACAATTAGCAGCGGGGCGATAAAAGACTCATTACTCAATTCAGTGCATTAAAAAGTCGAGAATAGGTGCGATAAGACTAATTACTCAACTTAGTGCATTAAACAGTCGAGAATAGTTGCGACAAAAGACTCCGAGCAAGAAGTTTAAAAGTCAAAGGTATTTCGGTACGCAATTCGGTGTATTAGAAGTTCAGTTAAGTTGAGAATATTAGTAACATTCAGTGTTTAAAGAGTCAAGAATATTAATAATATTCAGTGTTTAAAGTGAAGAGTATTAATAACAATCAGTAAATAATCAGCTGTGAAACGCACGCAGAAGGGAGTCACCTTAGCTGTACGCTGTAGATGCTGTTGACGGAGCTGGAGCCGGATCAGCAGCAGACGGCGAAGCAGGGTGCGTCACAAATCACGGCCTGTCGCCTGCATCGCTAGAGAACAAGTTTGAAACCGTTGCTGGAATAGGTACATATGCCCTTGGCTGAAGTAAGACCCTGAAAATAGCTGTTACAGGTATGTGACTGATTGATTTTATTAATACTTTGCGGAGATCTTCTTGGAATATAATAATTCTTTTAGTGGTAAGGAGAAGCACTTTATTTTGAGTCACTTAGGAGATGTTTATTGAAGATGTAAATATAAAAAAGAATTGCCTTGGAAATGAAATAGTTTTAAAGAATTCAGAATAAATTTAGGTCGAAAATTATTTTATTTAACATGGAAAATCTATCAGAGATCCCGTCTATTGTGACTAATATAAAAAATGCCCAGACCTGTAATATTAAAGCTCTACATATACTGCTTTTTGAAGACGAAGGTGATAGAGGTAATATGCAAATATTAAGAGATTTTTCTGGTTTTGAATTTGCGAAACGATCTAAGGAATTTAATGATAAAGTTAAGTTTGTGATAGAAAATTTATCTTTTATGGATTTAATTTTAGATTGAGATTTAGAGGAGAATTCAAAAGAAGTAATTGCTAACGACCTTTGCAAATATTTAACAGACATATACATGTTAAATAAAGGCAATGATGATGACAACTCTGCTGAAGAAGATGAAGTAGAAGATATAAGCTATAAAGAAGTGGAAAACGATAAGTTAGAGAAGGAATTAAGACAATATGAAGACAAAAAGTGCATAGAAAATCCACGGGAAATGGTAATTTCCAAATTTTATTTAACTTTTAGAGACGTCGAAGACACAATTAAGCCTTTCGATGGTACGAAAACATATCCAATCGAATCCTGGATTACAGATTTTGAAGAAAACGCAGAATTATTAGGCTGGAATGACATACACAAGTTGATTTTTGGAAAGAAACTGTTAAGAGGAATGGCAAAGCTATTTGTTCAGTCTGAGAAAGGAGTGAAATCATGGAATAAGTTGAAACAAGCGTTACTAGCCGAATTTTCTACGAAAATTAATAGTGCTGAATTACATCAAATGCTAAGGCAGAGGCGAATGAGAAAATATGAGTTACCAGAAGAATATTTATTAGTTATGAGAGAATTAGGAAGCAGGGGCAATATTGAAAAGGATGCAGTCATTCAATATGTTATTGACGGTATTGACGATGACCTAAATAATAAAACTATTCTTTTTGGAGCAAAAGATTACCACGAACTTAAGAAGAAACTTGAAGTTTATTCCCAGATAAGGATCAGGAAGAAGGAATATCCGCCAAGACGTACTACAGAAAAGAAAAATGAACCAATATCGCAAAAAGAAGGCAAGAAAATATTTCGCTGTTACAACTGCGGAGAAAATGGTCATAAAGCATCAGATTGCCAATCAAAGGCTTTAGGAATAAAATGTTTTAAGTGCAACATGTTTGGGCATAAGGCAAGTGAGTGACAGAAGAGGGAGAGAAGTCCACAAGCTCAACAAACAAAGTCAGTCAAAAGAATTAAGAGTAATTTTGAAAATGATGAGTACCATAAAGAAGTCGTCATAGATGGAAAACATGTTTTTTCATTTATTGATTTGGGCAGCGATGTAGTAACAATGAGAGAGAGTGTAGCAAACAATTTAAGTTTCAAGTATCTACCATCTAATGTCATCCTACGAGGTTTTGGTCAAGGCGAGTGTACTGTAATTGGACGACGAAATCTGGTTTTACAAGTCGATGATACAGGTATTGAGGTTAATGTTCTGATTGTTCCCGACCATGCACAAGAAGATTACATGATTAGAATTGTAAAAGAAGAAGAAAGTCTGACAATTGCAAGAATTATGAGAATGTCAGAAGAAACCTTCGTTATAAAGGAGAATTATATAGCTGTAGGTGCCGAAATAAGCCAGGAAGACAAGCAAAACTTGTGCTCATTGATCAATAATTTTAGTAAAATGTTTCCCGAGAAACTGCAAGGACTAGGAAGTACAGACTTAATCGAGATGAAGATCGAGTTGACCGTGAAGAGACAAATAAGATCGTCCGTGATCTTCTCGACGCCGGTATTATACGCGAATCGACCTCAGAATACGCGAGTCCATTAGTGCTCATACCGAAGAAAGACGGAACGAAAAGACTATGCGTGGACTATAGACGATTAAATTCGATAACCCGGAAGGAGTATGTGCCAATGAATTTAATTGATGAGCAGCTGGATCAGTTAGCGGGTAGTGTGTATTATACCACGTTAGACTTTATGAGTGGCTATTATCAGATCCCAGTCGCAGAGAATTTGAAGTATCTAACGTCGTTCGTCGTTGACAACGCGCAATACGAATTCAACAAAGTTCGCTTGGGTTGGTGAATGCGCCAAGTGTTTTTAGCAGACTGATGAGTTTAGTAGTTAAACGGATAGGTCCCGGAGTCGTTCTTAACTACATGGATGATATATTAATACCCAGTAAGACTATTGACGAAAATCTGGACAAACTCGAGCGCGTGTTAAAAGTCATTCATGAGCTCGGATTGACTTTGAAACTCTCTAAGTGTACATTTTTGTGTATAAACTTAGACTATCTTGGTTTCGAGATTAACGTGAGTGGCGTGAAACCGGGGAAAAATAAGTTGAGTGCTATTAAATTCTTCCCAAGACCAACTACCGTGACGGAAGTGCGTCAGTTCGTACGACTTTGTGGATTTTTTCGAAGATTCATTCATGGGTTTTCGTTAATATCATCACCGCTAACGAGATTGACAAAGAAGGACCAAGAATTTCAATGGGAAGAAGAGCAAGAACAGGTTCATACCGACGCTTCTTCTATCGGTCTAGCTGGTATGCTTCTGCAAAATGATGAGAACGTGTGGAAACCTGTTGGTTATTTTAGTCGAAAGACAACCGCATTAGAACGTAATTATCACAGTTTTGAGTTAGAGGTTCTGGCTGTTGTCGAAACTCTAGAAAGATTTCGAGTTTACTTGGTAGAAAAACATTGTACTGTGGTTACAGACTGTAATTCGCTGAAGACGGTGATGACCAAAAAAGACATGTCCCCGAGATTGGCTAGGTGGTTACTTAAGCTTCAAGAGTTTGACTTTGCGATTAAACACAGACCTGGAGAGAAGATGAAAAGCACATTGACGCCCTCAGTCGACAACCAGTTGAACCTGAACAAGACACCGAAGAAGCCAGCCTGAAAGTATTTACTGCAAGAATACAAGAGTCTGATTGGTTACTGACGATGCAACTTCAAGATACGAATCTACGAGAAACATATGAAGTTTTACAGAAGAGAAAAGTTAGTCCAGAAGAAAAACAAATCCGGATCAACTATGCATTAGAAAAGAACAGAATCAGTAGAAGGATTGGAGATGAGACAAAATGTGTGGTACCAAAAAGTGTTATCTGGAGAGTAATTCAATTTAGTCATGATGGCATGGGACATTTTGATGTTGAAAAGACGTTACAACATTTAAAAAGATATTTTTGGTTCCCGAAAATGAGGAAACGTGTTAAGAATTATATCTCAACATGTGTAAGGTGTGCTTAACATAAAGCCGAGAGAGGACGACCAGAAGGTGAGATGCATGTCATCGAAAGAGTACCTGTACCTTTTCATACAGTGAATATTGATCACTTAGGACCATTTGTAAGAAGTTCAAAGAGAAATGATTATGTTCTTGTCTATCAGGACAACTTTACCAAGTACTGCGTTATAAAGGCTGTGAGAACTACGAAGACGAAACCAGTCATAGCCGTTCTAAAAGAGATATTTAGTTATTTTGGAACGCCTGTGCGACTGATCAGCGGCAGAGGTACAGCTTTCACTTCAAGAGAATTTGAAGATTTCTGTCTAGAAAATCCGATTATTCATCTCAAGAATGCAACTGCGACTCCCAGAGCTAATGGGCAAGTGGAACGACAGAATCAGACGATATTGTCTGCATTATCCACAATCAGTGAGGCAGAAGATAGTAGAGATTGGGACGATAAGGTTCCGCATATACAGTATGCCTTAAACAATCTGGTGAATAAGACGACTGGCAAGACAGCACACGAACTTTTGTTTGGTTTTCAGCCGAGAAATTGTGTTGAAAATCAGTTGGTGTTAGCGTTATGCAACGAAGATGACCTTAGATGCGAGAACCTAGAACAGTTGCGAGACAGAGCGCTGGAAAACATAGGCAAGCAACCAAAACAGAGTAAGAAATGGTATGATGCTCGACATAAGACGCCAAGGAAGTACCTTCCAGGGGCTTTGGTATTAGTAAGAAGGGACCCAACAGCTACAGGACAATCACGTAAGCTGAACCCAAAGTACAAGGGCCCGTATCAGGTGATGACAGAGCTAGGACATGATCGATATCTATTAGGTGATATCCCTGGAGCAGAGCGCACTCAGAGAAGTTTCAAGTCGGTGTTTGCGTCTGATGCAATGAAGCCATGGTGTTCCCTAGATCAACCAGACAGCGAGGATGACGAAATTTCTGAGGAAGACGGAATTTCAGAGGATGACGGAAGAGCCTACCAATGGCGACGAGGACGCCGCCAGGAGTAGCGTGGCCGAGTGTTATATCCACCCGGGAGACGCCGTGTATGGTGACGCGGTACGTCCACAGGTTGGTAGTGCGGAGAGCGCCGAGCAAAGAGAGGGTGGAGTAGTGTACGACGAACAGTAGTCAAGAGAGGTGGCAAGAACGTGAGAGTAGGCGTCGAAGAAGTAGAGAAGATCTAAAAGACGGACGACGAAAACTAAGAGGAAGAAGTAGACCAATTAAGACGTGAGAGTAGACAATGAAAGTGTAGTTACGTGTGTGACTAATTAGATATACCCCAGAACATATATTTTAGTTTCACCTTAAGCATTAGGTTACCATTAAGTTTTGTAAGTTTATACGTTCATTACGGTGTTAAAATCAAAGAAGTGTGTCTAACATATATATATATATATATATATATATATATATATATATATATATATATATATATATATATATATATATATATATATATATATATATATATATATATATATATAATATGGGTCACACCGATAACTCAAAAAATAATGGGCCGATTTTGATAAAATCTGGTGAATACCTTTCTTTTGCAAGTGCCTTCGATAAGTTCGTTAGCCAGGAAAATCTGCCAAGGTTTTCCCGAAACATTTTGTGTTTTCTTTAGAAAAAAAATCATATTTCCGGAAATAACAAAGTAAGGGCAACCAAATTTGGTATGCGAATTTATGTCATAGGTAATTTACTTACTAAAATTTAGCTCTGTAGGCTAAAAGAAAAAAGTTATGGGCATTTAAAGAAAAATAAATTGGGGTTTTCCTCAAAACGTCCAAATCGCGAATTAAAACGTCAAAATTGGCAACATTTAGGCAAAGAACCTGAAACTAATACAAGCTATGGAAACAAAATGCCCCAAGAAAAATGTTGTACAAAGCCTGAAGTCTTAGCTTCAAGCGTCATTATCCATCATTTTACTAAAATGTTTCCAGACAATTCATTTCAGATAGACCCTTTCTCTGATGCTTTGGCAGTAGTCTTAGCTATAGAGTTTTTGTTTAATGGTATATAATTTTTGTCGAATTTTCGCAAAAAATCAATAAAGCTCAATATATCCGATATTATACAAGATACGAAAAAAATTGTATACATTAACTATTGGGTGTCTTGAGCTACATATAAAAATTTTTTTACAATCACAGACTGGCCCAGATACAAATTTTCTTTTTTTCTAATCGAACTCGCCTTATGTTATTGCATTTTTGCATTCTCCATCGAAATATAATGTGTGTTTCTAAGAAAAGAAAATCCGGACGCAGCAAATGCGCTATGGTAGTGAATTTTCATTAAATGCTTCGAATTTGAATAGCTCAATTTGCTATTAAACTATAAGGTTGACCAAAAACCCGTTTTTTCATAAACACTTTAAGTTTACTTTCGGATATTTTTGTACACTTCCAAACAATAAAGTTATTTATGGCACATTTGACATTAACCGCATTTGATGCCTGCTTTCTTAAAAAGAAAACACACATTTAATATTAAAAACATTTTAATGAAAATTAAATCAATCTCAACATATCTCATTTAAGGGGAGGGGGGAGGCTTCCAAAAGGTCAATCTCAACATATCTCATTTAAGGGGGGTGGAGGTCAATGAAAAGTTCACCTCACAGCTTTTTGATTCAGAGAATATACATTATTATACCAGATAACATTTTGCATTACAAAATCAATCTTGGGCATACACTAAAAAATTAGTGCTAACCGTGTGGTGTATAAATGATTTGGTGTGAACATGTTAAACACCGAAGGTGTGAAGTTACACTACAAAGTAGTTCATTATGTAAAAATCATTTGTTAAGGCTTTGAATTCTAATTTTGAGTAAAATATTGAAAATACGAATAAATTGTGTAAGGTTTAAAAACAAAGCAACGGTTAAACTTACTCTGATGACCAAAATACAATATTTTCCTACAACTGTTATCTGATGCATATCAATAAGTGCGCATTGCTCCTAAAAATCATACAGTATGCAGAAAACCGACGTTGTCACCTATATTGACAAAGCTGAGTTAAACTGACTAACCTAATTAATACATTACACTTTTCGCCTACAAAAGAATGTTTTAGTATACGTTAAACGTTATACTGGTCTCACTATGCGTTTAGGTCGCTCTGAAGTATTCATATTCGTAGCTTCTGAGGCAATTGTCAGCTTCACTGCTTCACTCTCGGCTAGATTGTCCTTATTTTTACTAAGGTTAATAATATCATTTAATGACAGAGTTTTTACCAAATACGTGACTTTGCCAATTTTTTTTTACAATTACACCCTTAATCCATGTGGTTTTTGTACATTTCTGTAATGCTTAACAGTAACAGTTTCATGAATCTCTAAATTTAAAAATCTTTTACTTCCATCCCAACAAACACAGTTAACATTCACATAACTGAAATAATTTTTTGTTATTTACAAATGTTACAGTTATGTTACTTATTATGAACTTGTAAGGTACATGTAACATAGTTGGGCATATATATCATATATATTTATTGACAAATTCATCAACATTACATGTTACATTTTGTTGTTTGGAGTAGAGTTTTTTCTATATAACCACACACAATAATAGTTTGGAAAACAAATTATTGAATACATAGTTTATTAAACACTTGTAAGAAAACAATATAAAAAATACATTCTTATTGCATTAAAATATTTATAATTTTGATTTTAATTGAAAAATTATGGATATTTTTAAATCAGTTGAAGTTTTTATGTATTAAGTATAACTAAAACTGTAACTTGAGGTAGTTAGTAGCATCCATATTAAAATTGCTATTGTAATTCTTTAACAAATCAGTCGTCATTGCTTGTGTCAAAAACTCCGCTCCTGTAAATTCAAACTGGCTATAGTAGCTTATGACAGTTGGAAGTTTAATCAATAAGCTCAGATGATTCAGATGATCATGTAAAACTAAGTACTCTACTAATTACCTTTGGTAGTGTTTAAAACCTTGAGCTTGCTGATCTTATTATATTTCTTGGGTTGATCTAGCGGCAATCAGTTCTGAACTTGTTATAGTGACTAGCCTGTTTTCAATTCGCTATATACAGTCATTTCCACTCTTTCGATAATAATGATCATAAACGTATGCTGCAATTGAAACATATAGGTTAGCTCGCATTCAGTCATAAAACGCTAGAATAACATGATCAGAAATTCAAAATGTACAATATAATTCATTTTAAAATATTAACATGAAAAATGATGGTCTTATTCAAACACCAATAAGGAATCAACATCTACATTAATGTAATTCTTCACAATCAGTCGTCGCTTTTGTCGATAAGTCATACACAAAACATAATTTCTTAAACTTTATAAATACTGTGATTTTTCAAGAAATAGAAGAAAAATAAAATCCAATACTTACCACATAATTTTCACATTACGTTTTGTATAAGGAATAAGAAAACAGTATAAATCACAAACAGGAGGACAATCAAAATCAACATAATATAAACTCATAATCTATTAGTAAATATTAACCTCAAGACTAGTGATGGGAGGATCGAATCTGAGGATCAGAAATTATTCGATCCCCAAAAGTACCCATTGAACTCGGGTACCCACAAAAAGGATCAAATCAGCGTATGAATCCTAGATGCTCAAACAAAATGATTCAAATAATTCGTTCCCAGTACCCGGATTCGGAATAAAAGATCGAAACTTGTGTCCACCGGCATTCGGCAGCCACCTCTCGGATCGTCTCGCTCTCACTGCTCTGCTGGCGTGTGGTAAAGAGCAAGAGGGAAAATGACCTGCGCAGGTAGCCAGACGAGAGAAAGAACTAGAACGAGAATTAGTATGTGAGAACGAAAACATTGGAAAACGACTCCAATCCGACATATATGAATCCTCCTGTACCCGGATTCGGAAACAAAACTACAAAACATTCAAGTGATTCAAAACATTATTCGTCAGTCAGTCAGTCGTCACCCAGCACTGGATGCAGTGGACAGCCGCTAGCTGTAAGGGATGCTCTCTTGACACTCGCAAACTAACATTATAACATTATAGTTGTTATTTGATATTCCATGGATAAGAAGCTTATTTTAAAAGTGAGATAATCAAATCTTTGGTCGGTTTATAACTTGAGTTCAATTCCGAAATAGTGTAAAGAAGTCATTTTGAAATAATTATTTATATTTTACAATGTTTGTAACTATTAATTAAGATTTCACATTGTCAAAGTTACAGATAAAAAGAAATAGTGAAAAAGTCTATAAATTTCTTTAATTAATATGAAACTTTTAGCAATAACTTATAATGATGCATTATATGTATGCATTTCTTAAGTAAAATTGCATATACCCTTTAAATATATACATTTATTTCGTTCAAATTTAATCAGAAAATAAAAACAAATGGCACCGAAGCAATTTGATGAAACAAAAAAAAAGCATGAAATAATTTTTCAGTTTAATTTATTCAAAACTAGTAAAAAATGTATATGAATTTAAATTTTCATTTAAAGGTCCACCAATTTAATTAATATGTATGCATATTTACGTTACTATATTATACAATAACTCAAAAATAGAATAAACAAATTTTTACCAAAAAGCAAAATTTTTATTTATTTTTCCAACTCGTTTGTATTTTGTTTTGGTTCTTGTTATGGCATAAATATATGTAAATATAAAATATAGACGGAAATGTTTTTATATTACATTGGGGTGGCTGTGGGGTTAATACTAGTCTTCCCTAATGTGGGGAATTTCCGGGATAACTTTCGGGACACGGCATTCCTACGGGATCATGCTCGGACGCCAGCGCCTATAGAGTTTTTCTTCAGAGAGTAGGCACGCTCTCTCGGGATTCACGTCTCCTTCCCAAGTCACTGTCGATGACCACACAAGCGCGGGGTAGACTCCAGTGGAGATAGGGTCCTCCTAGGTTAAGACGAAGTCCCACGAGACTCCTGCTTATGATCTTTATTAGAGATCTATTGTTAAAGTTTGTTTGGGTGGATATTCGGGGGTGTTTGAAGGAAATTCCGAATAAATTAAAAGATAATCTATTTACAAAAGAAAACAAAGGGATTTCTTTTACTAGAAAATATGTGCAACGTAGTTATGGGGAACCAGAAACAGAGGCGGTTCTGTGACTTTAGAAAGATATTTACGGATAATACGAACGGTGGGTCACGCGACAACTTCTTCTTTCTTGAGTCTTGATACACAGTGCGGGGTGGCAAGAAAATCAATTAAAGGAAGTTACTCCCTGACGGCAACGCAGAGGCGGCCACGCGGAGGGCTGTTTTTAACTGGAGCCGATGGTGCAATCACTACAACGATCCCGACACACAGCCCTCTCGCTTAGCCACTTACCCTTGCGATTCCGTGGGAACCGGAACTCTGGAATGTAGTTCCCTAGTTCTGCAGGCCTGCCCATAAACGCCGACATACGCCGGAAACCTGGGCCTAATGAAATCAAATAAAGCCACTTGGCTAATATCACGGCTGCTACTTCTCGACCTGGTGCACCTGCTATTGTACTTCGACCACTGCTCGGCCGGGCCCTCCACCTCGATCCAATCTCGGTACCTAATAAGAGCGGAACAACGTACAGCAATTACGCCAGCGGAATGCTCTGGATCTCAACAGTTCACGTACATTACCTGCGAACCTCGGTGGAGCTACTAACTCTCCTTATGCGGCGTTCCAACCGATCGGGCGCATGCAGTCTCCCTTCTCTCCACGCGGCGACTCAGCAGTGCTGAGGCTGCCGCCCAGCGAAAGCGACCTCGGTTCTCTCGCGGAGCATGTCCAGTCTCCCGCATGGTCGACTGTACCCGCTCCACTATTACCTCCTCTGTTCAGCGTGCCGGATTCAAGTATATAATACAATTAAAAATATTTGCAGATATTTAAGCCGTTGCAAATGAATTAATTGCAGTTTATGACTGTTGATTAGGCTGGATAATCGACTTCGTGACAATATGTTTTTATAAAATATTGAATTTTTTCCCACTTAATTAGTACCAAAAATGTGAAAACAACTATTCACATATACTTCATAATGGTTTTAAATATCAGTTATAAAAGACTTATTTTTACTAAATGCACAGAGCATGTGTTATACAATTTTATCTTTGTTACAAAAATAGTCAGTTCCGTGTTCCATGCGATGTTGTGCGTGTTAATTATTCTTACTCTCTTTACAGGAAACAAAAGGTTTGGCAAAATTTCTAGGATGGTAGGGTAAAACAGAGGGGAGATAGCAGAACCCTGCGGGAGATCAGCCGTGGCTGAGTTCTAGGTCTGGCTCCCAGATGTTTAATCTGGAACTTCCTCTGTTGCAGGTATGACCTGATTAGCAGAATCAGAAGTTTATTTAGGAGGCCCGCATGCCAAACCCTATCGATGGCTTGAGGAATGTCAAGAAATATTGCACCATTTGACTTGTTTTTATAAAATCCTTCAGTGATATTTTCCACCACATGAAGGACTGTGCTGGTGTCTGAAACCGAATTTATCGTCTGGGAGGATATGATTTTCAAAGATGAATGAAGCTAGCCTTTTTTGAATCAGTTTTTCGGCGATTTTGCCGATGACTGGTAGTAGGCTAATGGGCCTGTAGTTCTGAGGGAACAGCGGATCTTTCCTGGGTTTCGGGATGTTGATAATATCGGCAAGTTTCCACATGGAAGGAAAATGTTGAAATCGCAGCATGGCATTCATATTCGTAACTAGGAATACCACGGCTTTGCAGGGGAGGTTTTTCAGGGCTATGTTGGATATACCATCGTATCCCGGAGCTTTCCTATTTTTTAATGATTTGATTATTTGGGAAACTTCTTCGAAAGTTGCGGGCTCGATAGTTGTGTCTGGAGTGGCGCGAAGCGCACTCCTTACATATCGGTGCGTTCTTGCTACGTGCGACAGATCAACGTTGTTATAATTCGGGCTGAATTGCAACTCCAGATGATCTGCGAATACACTTGCTTTCTCCGCATCCGTGTATACGACACCGTTACGGCCGTGAAGTGGGGATATCGGAAGTGTTTGGGAGCGATGGGCTTTTGCCATTTGCCAGATGGAATTGTCTTGGGCAGACAGAGTTTGCTGTCGTTCCTCCAAACGGTTGTTACGGAGTTCTTGTAGGGCGGATCGTACTGGTTTGATGAGTCTGTTTGCGTCTAGTTTGTCGGTGGGGTTTCCGGTGCGTTGAGCTAGTCTAGGCACGCGGTTCTTTTCGAGTATCATTTATCTGATACTGGACGGAAATGGCGGCAGATTGCTTGGGGCGGGGTACGTCCATGATACATGTTCGATAGAACATTGAATTTTGAACTGTAGATTATCCACTGCACCCTCGAGTTCGGGGATCCTGCGGATAACCGGAATATTGCCAAGGGTGTTTTTAAGATAATCTGTGAAAACTGGCCACAGTACCTTTTTCCTTGGGAGGTCGATTTCCTCATTGACATCTCCGAGCTGCAATATGACTGGGTTATGGTCCGAAGGGAGGTCATTTAGGGTTGTTATTTCATGAAGAAGGGTGGTGTTCCACATGATTACTATGTCGAGCACGTTGGGTCGACCCGCACTGCCGAAGTGTGTAGGTCTTTGGGGAGCGTCAACCGTGCAATTTGCATGGTTGTCGACATAGGCTTGAAAGATGTTCCCATTTGTATTGTCATTACGAGAATGCCAATTGGGGTGTTTGGAATTTAAATCGCCAGCAATTATTATGGTATCGAATAAGAGGTCTGGGTCGGCGTCTAGAATTCTCTTTTGTGGATAATTATACGCAGAAATGAGCTTTTTGGGCCTGCAGAGGAAGTGTTGACTACGATTTGTGTAGCCTAGATGTTTTGCAGGGCTGGCGTACTGAGAGGGTGGTCGTCAATATTTGTTTTGACATACACTGCCGTGGCGCCACCTCTGGAAGTAGTGCGGTCATTGCGGTACAATGTATAGTTGGGGAGTTTCGGATTGGTTGGAAAACGCATTTTGGTTTCCTGGACTAGAATAACGTTTAGTTTTAAGCGTTGGGCGAATTCTTGGAGCTCATTTCTTTCGCAGGCAGGATGCAACCTGCAGGGATTGTGGCTTTCTTTGAGAATTTCTTTGAGAAGTGATCAGCGTCAGCAGATCAGGGGAGGTGTGGAGAATGTTCAGGACTTTTCCCGTGACCAACTTTAGCTGTGTGAAATTGATCGAGGTAATAAGCGAAAGTGCACTGGACAGGTCTATGGAGGGAGCTGCATTGTCAATGGAAGCCGCTTTTGCAGGGGGAGCTGGATTCGGCTTGGATGTTGCCGGTTTCGGGGTTGTTGAGGGTGAGGCGGGGCGGGGCGGTAAGATCCAGTGGCAGCCGCATAGGAAATTTGCGGCATCTGTTGGGAGGTCTGCTTATTGGGTTTAGGTAATTTCGGACAGCCTCTATAGTTGGTGGTGTGACCTTCTCACAATTGCAGCAGGTTGGGTCTACGGATAGGGGCTCTTTACACTCCACAGACAAATGGGAACCGTTGACAAGCTATATGTTGCTCATCTGGAGAATCTTTTAGGAGATACGTTGAGTTGTTTCATACATGTGGGCGCTGCATCTGGAGATGTTGTATTTTGGGCCCTATTTGGCGAATTTTCATTGGAAAATTGTCGCTTTCCTTTTCTTTGTTTAGTGGCTCAAGTACTCTCTACTGATGTGGGGGCACGCGTGTTTTTGGCAACCTAGCGCTATCTTATGTTTACTTACCGACTCTGACCTTTCTTTTCCTTCTACGCTATGACTATTGAACTGTTTCTTTTTCTCGATCTTGACACTCAATGTGTAACGCAGCGAGTGGAGTCATTTAGTAGATTGGAATTTAACTAACGCCTTGCGTCTGACCGACTTGATGGGTCCAATTCACACGCTCTCGTCGGGTATCAAGTGAATTTAGGTGAATGTTGTCTGGGAGTTTCATATGGTCGGGATTGACAGTGACAACTCCATAAAATTCGACTTTTATTGAAGACTTTCGCAAAGCTGGACGCAATCCTGTATGTGCGAAATGTTCCTGCATACAGTTTTAACCATTAGACAATCTTTTCCTACTCTCTTATCTTCATTCAAAATTGATTCAAAATTTTTCTTACCTCTTGTTTTTGGCTAACTTTGGATTTTTATGCATTTTGGAATTGGGCGACCTAAGATGGGCCATCCATCTTTTGTAGTTTGTTTCGTTTGCTTCCGCCTTGAAAGTTCACTCCTGAATTTCTTGGGACTGCGCATTTCAGCAAGGATACTGAACCATTCCTTTTATTCCTACCTAATTTTGACGTTTCTCTATAAAGACTACCTGGTGTTCTTCAGTGCCTGTCTATGATGATATCACATCTATCTGGTATTTTGGCTTTTATGTTGACTATCTATTGAAGATTACCTAGATATCTATATTCCTCGTGTTAACGAATTATCTGTGTTTCTGTACTTTCTATGTTGACGATTACCTGGACACCTATACCCTTTGTGTTGACTAACTACCTAGATATCTATACTTCCTATCCTGATGGTTACCTGAATACCTGTGCTCCCTATGTTAACGATTTCCTGGATCTCTATGATTTCTATGTTGAGGACTACCTAGACTCCTATGGTTTTGATTTGAAGAATATTTGCATTACTTGGCAAATAGATCTGCCACTGATTAGTTGTAACTTTTACTTTCTTGGTCCATTCCTTTAACAACTTGGACATCTGAACTTTAAAGGCTTAAAAAAAGTGCCTTTTATTTTTTTAGGGTGGGTTGAGATGGTGCGTAACGATTATGTTTCGTTACTGCTTTAATTATTCAAAATAAACCCGTAAGAGACTTAATTAATAGCCAACAATCCAATATCTCTAAGGCAATTCAAGTTTTTGATTTCAAGATTGTTTTATGAAAAGTCGCCAATGTTTAACTATCCTGAACACCGTACTGCATTTTAAATGTGTACGTTAAAAGTCAAATATCTAAAGACGCAATATGGCTTTGTTAGTAAATGATGCGTCGCATTTTGCGGAAGGAATATTTTCAAGAAATGAATGTCGTTGCTACTGGTTCTGTAATTTTCCGTATGACGTCACGGGCGACGGTTGCAGAGAATTGCCGGCACGGAAGGTGAGTCGTCGTGATTTCACCACCGATTGGAGGTCTCGTTTTATCTCATTCGGAGAATGGAGGCTAGAAAGAGCTCGCGCACAGCCACCAACCGTCACAGTAAGAATTTTTGCGTGCAGCGACTAGCAATTTGTCGAACCCGACACATTAGCAGGGACTCTCTGCTGAGCGTTCATAGAGTGTATATCCGTCAGTTTCGGTGGATATTAAATTATCTTAAAACAGTGTTGTAATGTTCTTTCTATTATCTGTACTACCTAATGATATTGTCAGTGATTATTTAAAGTAATTTAAACGATTTTTGAGTTTAAGTGAACATAGTATTCAGCCTAAAAACGGGAGTTAAGTTGTGGTTCTTTGTTCCAAGCTGTTGATTTCTTGCCTTAATCAGAAAGACTTACTGGTTATTAGCGAACCTTAAGTCAATTGATAGTGAATTTTACTTAAGCAAATTCGCGTTTTAATTGCGATTCGCAAAGTTTCCATCAAGCGACTTCAGAACATCGACATAGGTGTCAAATGGTCTTGTAGTATTTGAGCAATACATCTACCGGCCCAATAATCTCTGATGGGAAGTCCCAGTCGTTTTCCCTAGTTTTTCCGCTCTTATTGGAGTCTGGAATCTGTGTCAGGCACTCATGATTGATCCCACCTGGAAAGCATCTTCACAGGGTTATCAGGTAACTTAGTACCGGAAGACTGGTGAGTCTAAACAAACCTTTTCTCTGAATCAGCAGAATTTTCATGCCGAAATCTAACATCTGAAGTTTTAATAACCTGTACTTTCAAAATCACTTATTCAAGTTTGAGCTTAAACAATGTCAGGGAGTTGTCAGCACAACTATAAATTTCCTGTTTAATCTCTAGGATTTTGTCAATATTGTAAATTTGAACACATAGTTTTATTAATTTTTTTAAATTTTAAAAAAAATTAGCAAATTTGGTCTGTAAAATATCTAATCTATACACTCTCTTTAATATCTCTTATTTTCGTAATTAACGTAGAAATTTTACGTAGGATTATATATTCTTTTTTGGAGCCTGACTCAAAGAACTGGCCAGTTAGTTCACTAGAAAACCTAGCAATTGATTGACAAACGTCAAGTAATTTACCTAATCATTTGTCTTTATTTTTGAGCGATATCCTAAGTAATTAACAGTAACATTTTAGTAATATGCAACTATCTTTATCCTATTGTTTTGGTACATGTATGTAAATGAATAATTTCTTGCTCTTGAGATTCTTGCTGTTCATTTGATTTCTATTTGTGTGCAATCAATGTTTATTTGAGATTTATCAATCATTTTATTTCATTGTATTCGCTATTCCAAATTTAATTTATATGAACAAATTCAATATTTTGTTACATTAACATATCTGTTTAATTGAAGAGAAATTGCTCCCAAGTATCTGTTTTCCTTTTGGCGTCGGTACAAACAATTTATTCTTACTAACTATTATCTAGATATCTAAATTTCTATGTAGCCTGACACTAGTCTGGAGAGCCCACAAATATAGGACTCTGGGCAGTGCGAAGCAAACAAAGGGAGAGAACGTGAGTATCCAACTACATCCAGATCTATCAACCTCCTAAAAAGTGCTGCTAATCTTAATAAAGTTGACAATCTGATAGATAGCTACATTAGGGTAGGGTGTTATAGGCAATTGTGACCTCACCATTGAGCAGATCTATATCCACTTGAGGTTAATCACAAAATACCACGGTTCTTGTGAGTAAAGCTTTTGTTTGAAGGAGGTAACACTTTGATAGGAGTTTCTGTGATTGGACCTTCGATCAGAAATCTTAATGCCTAGAGTTTCAATTGCTGCAGTTGTTGCACAATTAATCAGCTTATGCATGTGCTCCAATGTGTGAAGCTGCGATGGCAAAATTATTCTTTTCAAAAGTTTCAATACAATTGCCAGCTTTCTAGATGATCTTAGCTTAGGTAATGGTGGTCTACTAGGAGGATGTGCCTTCATACTCTGTGACTGCACGTCTCATTTCTGTGGACAATTTGTCGATGAGTTCCTCATTTTCTTGCGTACCCTCGATGTGTTTTTGCTCAGTATGTACAGGTTGCAGATTACTACCATCAAACAGCATCCCGTTATTTTTCGTAATCCGCTACTCTCTGTTGAGTCGCCTGTATGTGTGGGTACATTCTGAGAAATGGCAAAAATTCGAATCATAATCTGTAATTGATCGTCTGAAGCCTTGATTAACTAACCGACCGTTAAATATTTAGTCAAGCTTTGTGAAACTGGGCATTACTGTTGAAACGCATAGAAAATATGAAGTAAGATATTCACTTTAAATTATATTTGATGAAGGTGGAACTACTGAGTCGTGCATATTTTTCAGTTGCAGATTTTTTACGGCAATAAAGTGCTTGATCGATAGGAAAGCTTGTGAAATTTTTAATTCAACAATATCAAAGTATATATACAGGTTGTTCCATTTAAATAAAAAAAGTTTTTTTAAGTTAGCCGAAAGTTAAAACAAGGTATATCTTTATACTATATTGGTTGTTATTAATTGTGCAACGTATTATATACAAACAGCAATATTACAAAAATGAGTGGAAACTGCACTAAATCAACAGGTTTTTTTTGCAACAACTACGAAGACTGAGGCTATAACATTATTCAAAACTTAAACCAGTTATGAGCAATAGTCCAATGGTTTATATACGTAGAATTCCTAATCCTAAAAAAAATTTTTGGAGCCCTTTAACTTTATTCCTACCTACTTTACTCGATCTACTAGTATTGCAAGGAAGCATATGAAAACATTCAACAAGAGCAAAATATACAGGTGTTGCAGTGAAAAAAAGTTTGTTATTGCTTCACGAATGTTAGAATACCTTGTTTATTAAAGCATAAATAGTAATATTAAAATAAATGAGTGGAACCTATGTACTTTACAGTAAACATTTTTTTGTAAAATTTGATGACGATATATCGAAAGAGTTTGGTCGCCGCAAGTCTAAAATGGATAGGTTTTTTGCAGTTAACTCCCTCTTGCGATAGCTGTGATAGATACTAATATAGTTTGATGTTAATTTGATTACGTCTTTTGTGAAATGCCATAATCTATAGCGTGCTTCATTAAAAATCATTTGTTAAGTGTGTCACTCTGTATTTCAACACCTGTATACACTAAAATAATTTTAGACTGTGTATATAGGGGGTACCCATTTTTTGTGAAAACAATTTTATTCTCTATTCTCCATCCACAGAACATTGGGATCTTGTATATATTATTATATCGATAGTGTCTTATACTATCTGTAATTTTCCTACGAAATTATACCACTATAGTCAAATTGTTAAGTAAACAAATCTTTGTTGCAGCTCAGCAGGCATTAGAACACAAAGGTCCTTTTATAAAAGTACGCCCAATGAGTAGTGCTAGTGCTATGGCTTTGGAACTAGCAAATAACACAGATTTGAAACCTGCAATAAAACGTCCAGAAACAAATCTTCAAACAGCAAGAAGGCTAATTACTTCCCATTTAGGAGCCAAAAGCAAAGTCTCCAAGGAACAGTCTGCTCGCGAAAGGGAAGATTTGAGAAATGCCAGAGGTTAGCAATTCAAATTCTGTTGTAGCTTTTGATGTTATTTCATTTCGGATCTGAATATATTTCGGATTAAGTTGCAGTTTGAAAATATAATTTCTCACATAATATACATAATAGCTTACAAATATCCAAGCAAACACAGTTACAAATCAAATACATAAATGTTACATAAAACTTGCAATTTCAGTAGCTAAAGTTATGTATCAAGTAACTTTATGTAACATATATATATATATATATATATATATATATATATATATATATATATATATATATATATATATATATATATATATATATATATATATATATATATATATATATATATATATATATATATATATCTTTTGGAATGTTATAACACGTGTACAGTGAGTGATTACAAAATAGTAAAAATTTAAGAAACATGAACACAACACAAGATAGTAACACACAAAATGGCCAACATGACAGCGATAACATACAAACATCAAATTATTCAAAAATACTTACAGGAAGATTTATTACAACAAAGTCAACATATCCTTCAATAGAGAATGCTTAAGACACAAGCAAACCAGATGAAATATGACACATGGACACAAACATATAACAATATAATGAACAACATAAAAACCGATTATAGACACAAATTACAAAAAAAACTGCACAACCTTAAAAAGAACAAACTAGATAACGTAAACATAACAACCACAACACACCATATATTTCTGGATAGATTCATAAACAGACACAAAATTCACAAAAGAAGAAAAAGATTTCATAGAAAACAACATAAAAACCAAGTTTTCAGATACAAAAAATCCACAATAGAGAACATAATAGTGGACACGCAACAAACTCAATAGATAGCCCAAACTTAGAACCACTTAAAAACGAACTAGCAACAGAAATAAACATAATTATTGACAAGACTAAATAAAAAAACCATACACATAAAAAGATGATCAAACAAATAAGAAAGATAGTCACAGATAACAATGTAACAATAGCAAAAACAGATAAAAGCGACGCACTAATAGCAATAAAAACACAGGACTCTATAGAAAAAACAAACGCCGTCATCTCAACAAACAAATGCAAGAAACTGAACGAAAACCCAACGAAAAAATTCCAAAATAAAATATTAAACATCACAAAAAAAAAAACACAAGACAATATTCAACAAAAAAACAACACATTATTATAACAACGCTTAGGCACCACCAATGACAGGAATAATAAAAATACACCAAACAGGCTACCCAAGAAGACCACTCATCAACTTCAAAGACGCACCTTTATATAAAATAGCAAAAGAACTAGACCAAGTACTAAAACAAGAAATACAACTAGGAAACAAATTCAACATAAAAAACTACATACAACTAGTGCATAAATTAGAAAACATAAACATAAACAAAAACACAAGACTCGCTTCATTCGACATAACAAATATGTACACCAATATACCAATTAACGAAACTACAAATATAATCGAAAATAAAATGCAAAATAACAACAAAAAACAACAAATCAACGAAATATTAAACATCATATTAAAACAAAATTACTTTGAAATCAGCAGATAATACTACATCGAAGAAGACGGACTACCAATGGGATCTCCACTACCAAGCATCATGGCAGAAATATACATACAACAGTTAGAAGATAAAATCAACACCATCATAAAAGAAACAGACTCAAACATCAAATGGATAAGATACGTCAATGATATATTAATAATATATGACTATCAAAAAACCAACATAGACAATATCCCCGAAAAAATAAACCAAATCAACAACATAAAATTTACAATAGAAAAAGAATCAAACACCATAAACTTCCTAGACTTAACACTAATCAGAAAAGAAAAGCAGATTGAATACAAAATATATAGAAAACCTACACAAACAGACATCACTATACCTAAACACTCAACACACACACACACACACACACACACACACACACACACACACACAAAATGGCCGCATACAGATACTTAATAAACAGAATGCTAAATGTACCACTCCATAATGATGAACGAGAAAAGGAGTACAACATCATAATACAAATAGCATAAAGAAATGGATACAACAAGAAAACAATATAAAAGCTGTAAAACAAATAAAAAACAAACAAATCAACAAAACCGAAAACAAAACACCAGAAGCAAACACAAAATACACAACATTCACTTATAACCACCACATCAAAAAAAAATAACACAAACACTCAAACAATATGATTTAAAAATGAGCTACAAAACCAATAACAAAATAATAAACAAAATAAATAAAAAACAAGAACACAACCCACATGAATTAAACGGAATATATCAAATAGAATGTAACACATGCAATTAAAAATATATAGGAATGACATAAAAAATCAATAGAAACAAGATTCAATGAACATAGAACAGCATTAGATAAAATCCAAATACCTAGCTACGAATCAAACGTAGCTATACACATTCACAACAGAAAACACCAAAAACCAGATATCGCCCTACATTCAACAAACAAATAATAAACAATTAATGCCAGAACAAATCCAAGCACAAACATTTAAACAAAACCTAATAAAAGCCACACAAACAGACAAATTATCAAACCACAGTGATCAAGACAGGAGACCGATACACACGACACAGTCCGAAAACACAACCAATCAGAGAACAGTAAACCGACCAATAGAAGCTCAAGGCGCAGACGCCACGTACAATCTCAGACATAGACCATACAGGGACTATTACAGTCAGTAGAGTGCTGAAGATGTTTATTGAATTTAATTATAGCGAATTTTCGAGTATTTTTCTCAGTTCCCACGCGTCTATCCGTCGACGTCGAGATCGCGGGCTCTAGCGTAATTCCCTATCCCATCATTGTTGGCGTATCGTAATACTTCTGGGAGGTGATGCTGTAGCTAACACAGATCTCCCAAGGGTATTGCGTACGATCGTTCCGATTCGACCCTGGTCTGGACGCTGTATGTACACAAGCAGGCCAAGGTCGAGTTAGTATATGAAATATCCTTCCACAGGGTGTTCCCCTATAACCCTCCCATTCCTTATCGACGCCCTGACGTCGAGGCGTTTGATCTCGTAGTACCGCCTTCGACAGATAGACGCTATTTTAACTATTTGAGGAGCGTTTCTCCAATCGACCCATTTAACGGCTGCATCCACGGGTTGTAAACCACAGTAACCGTAGTTTCCGTCCGCGTGTCTCCCGCATTTCTTCTCCGTGGGGAATAATTATTTTTGTTGGCTCGTCACCAGTAACACAACTTGTTTTAGGATAAATTAGCGTGATAAGTACCCCTCACATTGTAAGAATAACAGTGGACTGTAACGTTTTATAAGGCAATAAATAGTGTGAAAAGTATTTTCAGTCTATGTTATAACAGCAAATAAATCTGCTGCACCCATACAAACTTTCGGAAGGTCAGGGAAATACCGGGGGAGCGATTAAAGCCCGCAACCTCGGAGATATAAATACGGCCTGTTACATCATAGGCTACCGGACCCTCTCCACAGAGCTATCCAGGCACTCTTACCACAACCGTGGCCAGAGCCTTGTGACGAGGTCGCAGACATCCTCGCAGGGAGTAAACCCTTTCAAAATCTGGCGCCTGGAACCGTTCCCGTAAATCCGTTAATATGTTCCACTGCATAATTCACCCCGCAAGTCAGGCCTGGTTACACAACAACCCTAAAGCACCACCAATGACAGGAGTAATAAAAATACACAAAAAGGGATACCCAATGAGACCACTCATCAACTTCAAAGACACACCTTCATACAAAATAGCAAAAGAACTTGACCAAGTACTAAAACAAGAAATACAACTGTAAAACAAATTTAACATAAAAAAACTCCATAAAACTAGTGCATAAATCAGAAAACATAAACAAAAACAAAAACACAAGACCCGCCTCATTCGACATAACAAATATGTACACCAATATACGTGTTGGAAATATGATTTTGAATCTATTTTTATATTAAATATTATTTATGTCTTTTGTAATCTACTGTGATACTGTCTTTGATGGTGTATAAAATGGCGAACGATAAAAAGGATGAATTTTTGTTGCAAGTATTTAATGGCACTGGGTACGATAAATGGAAGTTTAGATTGAAGTTATTCCTAGAAATGAAGGAATGTTATGAAGTATTGTCAAGTGCGACTAGACCGAACGAAATTACCGAAGCAAATTGGAGCAGGAAAGAAATTAAGGCAAAAAACTATATTGTTAACAGTGTAACTAATGATCAACTTGAATTAATACTATCGAAAGAGACAGCCAAAGAGATGATTGAAACATTTGATGAAATCTATTTAGTGAAGAACAGTGCTACGAAGTTATTATGCAAGAGAAAACTGTTAGATTTGAAAATGAATGAAACAGGTAATCCATTTGAGTTTTTCAACGAATTTGAGAAGTCGCTGAACGAATTGAAAAACGCAGGTGAAGAAGTAAGCAAAGATGATAAACTAAACTATTTACTGCTCAGTTTACCTGAAAGTTTTTCACATATAGTAGATATTGTTGATGCGTTGCCAGAGAAAGAAAAATCGGCCGAATATGTGAAATCCAAATTGATGTTAGAATTTCAAAAGCGAGAATGTAACAGTATTAGAGGTAAAAGTAACTTTCAAGCTTTCAACTCCAACGTTGCAAAAGGCACAAAGATGGGTATTAGAAGTCAGTTCCAACAATCCCGGCGTCAGCAGTCAGGTCCTTCTGGCTATTACAGTACAAACCAAGGAAAATCAATTTCTTGCTTTCCAAGGAGATGTTTCAGGTGCAATCGTGTGGGTCACATTCAGAAGTATTGTCGCAGTAGTGGACAGAATCAGCAGATCAGGAGCTCAAGGAACTCAGACAATGAGTACAGCAGGCATGTTGCAGGAACCTCTTCCGTGGATAAGAACTCTGCAGGTCAGTCATTCCAAGTTGAAGTTATGCTCTCAAATGCAAAAAGAAGTGAAGAAAGAGCAGATTTAAAATGGTTATTAGATAGCGGTTGCTCAGACCACATTGTGATTACTGATAAGTATTTCTCTAGCTCGGTAAGTCTAAAAAATCCTGTAGATGTAAAAGTAGGGGATGGTTATTCATTAAAATCAGAGAAGATGGGTAACTTGACAGTATTTTTCAAAGTTTATAATAAGTTTGTGAAAACCGAAATTAAAAATGTTTACTATGTACCAAATATGAAACAGAATTTGTTAAGTGTAGCTTGCATAACTGATCATGATTACTCAATTGTATATCAAAAGAATGTAGCAAAAATCATCAGTCGAGATAATAAATTAGTTGCCCTAGCTGTTAAGAGAAATAAACTTTATGAAATTGTTGCAAATGTTAAAACAAATTGTAAACGCTCCTATAATACTAAAGTAGAAATGTCAAAGAAAGAAAAATGGCACCGTATGTTAGGTCACACAAATTTTGTTAATCTAAAAGAGATGTGTTACCGCGAAGTAGCTGAGGGATTACCCAAAAAATTGGAAAATGAATTTTTAAAATGTGAAATATGTTTAGAGAATAAAATGTCAAATCTAAAGTTCAAAAACGAAAGAAACAAGGCAAATGCTATCTTGGAAATAGTTCATACAGATGTTCATGGTCCAATTTCACAGATTGGTTACAGAGGGGAAAGATATTTTGTCACTTTCATAGATGACTTTAGCAAAATTGTTGTCGTTTACTGCATTAAGCATAAGAGCGAAGTTTTTGATCGATTTGTAGAATATGCTAATTTTATGCAAAACCAAACGGGTAGGAAAATAAAAGAAATTCGATGTGACAACGGTCGGGAATATATAAATAAAAACTTTTATGAATTTGCAAGAAAGGAAGGTATTTACTTGCGGCCAGGTCCTCCACACACACACGAACTTAACGGTGTTGCGGAGAGATACAATCGCACCCTGATGGATCGTGCTAGATGTTTGCGTGCTGAAGCAAATATAGAAAAAAGGTTCTGGCCAGAGTGTATTTATACAGCAGCTTATTTAGGAAATCGCTTACTCTCTAATACAAAAATCAAGAAAACTCCATATGAAATATTGCTCAACAAGAAACCAGATCTTTCTAATTTACATTTATATGGCAGCACAGTTTTTGTAAGAATTCCAGAAGAATGTAGAACTTCAAAATTGAACCCAAAAGCGTCAAAAGGGATATTAGTAGGTTACACTGATGTTGGTTATAAAATACTAATGGACAACAAAGTTATTATAAGCCGTCATGTGCAATTTGTTGAAAGTGATATCAAATACATTAGAATGCATAATGAGAATGATTCTGATAGTATGAATGAATATTCTAGCATGAGTGAAACTAAAAGTGTAAAGATTAAAGATTTTGAGGAAACTGAGGAAAGCATGAATGAAATTTCAGGAGTTGACATTCAGGAGGTGTCTAACTCAGAGGAAACTGCACGACGTTCATCCCGACAAAAAACTTTTCCCAAGAGATATGATGATTATGTTGTATCTGTAAATTATTCAAATGTATTAGTTCCAGAAAATTATGATGAAGCTTGTAAAAGTATAGAGTCAAGAAAATGGAAAGAGGCTATGCTTGAGGAAATCAAGAGTTTGGAGGAAAATAATACGTGGATAGTGGTAGATGAACCGGAAAATAAAAACATTATTGAAGCTAAATGGATTTACAAAATTAAAGCAAATGGTCAATTCAAGGCTAGAGTTGTGGCAAAAGGTTTTCAACAGTTACGTCATGAAGATGAAGAAGTATACTCGCCTGTAGCAAAGATGTGTACACTGAAAGCTTTACTATCAGTTGCATGCAAAAATGGTTGGTTTATCGAACAAATGGATGTTCAGACAGCATTTCTAAATGGAAAAATCAAATCGGAAGTTTATATATATGCCCCAGATGGATATGAAATAGAATCCAACAAGGTATGTCTGTTACAGAAATCTCTATATGGTCTTAGAGAAAGCCCTCGAGATTGGTATGAATGTTTTCATGAATTCATGTTAGGTTTAGATTTTGAAAGATCAGATTATGATTATTGTTTATATATAAAATATGTAGGTGGAAATGTGACATATATCATTCTTTATGTTGATGATCTTTTAATTTGTGGCTCAAGCTTGGAAAGTATCAAAGAAATCAAAATTTCACTTAATAAAAGGTTTAGAATGACAGATTTGGGAAAAATAAATCATTATCTTGGAATAAAGGTTACATATAGTGTGTCTGAGGGGAAAATGTACTTAGATCAAACTTCTTATATTGAAAATGTAGCAGAAAGGTACAATGTTGTTCAATCAAAAAATTTCAACACTCCTATGGAAGTAAACCTAAAATTGGAATTTGCTGAGAATTCAGAAAGTGATTTGAAATATAGAAATTTAATAGGAGCTCTTTTGTATATAGCCAATGGAACCCGCCCAGATGTTTCTTTTGCTGTTAATTATTTAAGCCGTTTCCAGAATGGTCATGATAGCACTCATTTCAGATATGCTTTACGTGTTCTTAAATATCTATATCATACTAGACATATGAAAATGATTTACAGTTCAGAATCAAATGAGGAACTAGATGCCTTTGTAGACTCAGATTGGGCATCAGATATAGTTGATAGAAAATCAACAACAGGTATTCTTATACGCATTTATGGAAATCCAGTGTTATGGAAATGTCAAAAACAAAAAGTTGTTTCAAGAGCATCGGCTCATGCAGAATTTTATGCTCTAGCAGATTGTGTAGAAGAAGTAATACCTATTCATGGGATACTTAATGACTTGAATGTAAAAATTAGCAAACCCATAAAAATTTTTGAAGACAACACAGGTGCAATTGCTTTAGCAAAACACGGAAAATTTTCAAAGAATTCCAAACACATTGATGTCAGCTATCATTTTGTGAATGATTTGCATAGTAGAAATTTAATTGATGTTTTGAAGATAGATAGCAATGACCAAATAGCAGATATTTTAACTAAATCATTGGGCAGAGAAAAATTCGAAAAATTCAGATCTTTGTTAAATTTGCATTACTGTCAATCGTAGTTTTGTTTTGTAAAAAAAAAAAAAAAAAAAAAAACTTTGAATGTTAATTGTAAAATGTAATGGTAAGGAAATTCAAAATCAAGGAGGTGTGTTGGAAATATGATTTTGAATCTATTTTTATATTAAATATTATTTATGTCTTTTGTAATCTACTGTGATACTGTCTTTGATGTCCTTTTAGCTGTGTAAAGTGGGCTGTTCGTGTCGGCGGTTTTGTGTGACAGTGTGAGTGTGCGCAGTACGTAGTACGAAGAGAAAACAAGAAAGAATGACAATCAAGTTCGTAAAATACAGCATTACTGTACGCTGTACGCGTGATATGAATATGTAAATTAATTAATAGTTTTATCTGAAATATGTTTTTACTACTGTTTGTATATCCGAAATATTATAGTTAAATATAGTATATTAATTAGTACCGCAGTGTCATTCAATATTTTAACAATACGAATTAACAAAACCACAAATATAATCGAAAATAAAATGCAAAATAACAACAAGAAACAACAAATCAACGAAATATTAAACATAATATTAAAACAAAATTACTTTGAATTCAACAGAGAATTTTTTATTTTTTTTTATTTCAACAACATACCACGAGGGCTCGCAGCCCAAATACCATCGTACCGTGGGTGTCGACAAGGAGGAAAGAGGAAACTTGTTAATTCTGTGTGTGTGTGTGTTGCATCACGGGATGGTTTTTAATTTTTCATTTATCAACCAGAGACTTTTATCCTAAAATTTCGTTTTGATTCATAACCACACCCAGTAAGGCAAACCTATAACTCGATTTTCTCCTGTGAACAGGTAATTACTATATTCGCGGCTTCTTCGAATTATAACTGAAAACCAAATGGATACATATAATCACAATCTAACGTAAACACAATCATTACATTAGTGTTACCAATGCAGACCTACATAATATCTTAAATACATACATACCTGCTTTCATCTACTACTTCACACATAAAATCCAAACATACCTACCTATCTTGTTAATTCTGGACTTGAAGGTTTGGAGGTTCGGAGGAGAAGGAAAAACATGTGCCGGCAAGGAATTCCACAACTTGGAAGTCCTCGGGACAAAAGAGCGGGGATAACAAGATGTTATATGTCTGGTGACCTGGACAGTAAAAAAGTGCATTCGCTCTGTTCCCCTGGTAGATCTGTTGGGGGCAGCAGGTGGAGGAACTATGGAAGAAAGCTCCTCTGAGCAGTGCCCGTACAGGGATCTATAAAAGAGAGAGAGGCCACCAACGGCACGTCGGTGGGCAAGAGATGGCAGCCTTTGGGTGAGGTTAGGCTAACCGATGAGACATATAGCTCTCTTCTGAATGGAGTCCAGGATAGCGAGTGTAGAAGCGGCAGCGGCACCCCAGATGTGGGAGTAGTATTCGAGGTTTGGCCTTATTTGTGAAGTATATAAGGTATAGAGATTAGCTGGTGAAAAGTATTTGCGAGCCCGGAAGAGGAAACCTAATTTCTTAGTAGCCACTTCTGCAATTGATGTGACATGTTGGTGCCAATTGAGATTTCGATCCACAGAAATGCCAACAAGTGAGAAGGACTCATTACTTTGAATAACTTGGTTGTTCATTGTGATGGGTCTAGGGCTGGTGTATCTCTTATGAGATAGAAAGCAAGACTTAGATTTGGTGGAGTTGAATTGTACGAGAATTCTACTTCCCCAGTCTAATATTTTTTGGAGATCCACAGAGACAGAACCCTCCACGAGTCTGCGTTTCTCATCTAATTGGGCTAAAGAAACAGGCTTAGA